>PVIJ01010084.1:0-62510 GCA_004024925.1 Scalopus aquaticus | reverse complement strand
ATAAAATAAAATAAAAAAGACAAATATGGATGACAGTATATCAATATTAACTCTAAATGTAAATGGACTAAACACACCAATTAAAAGACACACCATAGCAAGATGGATCAAAAAACAGAACCCAACCTTCTGCTGTCTACAAGAAACACACTTAATTGCGGAAGATAAACAGAGATTAATAGTTAAAGGATGGAAAACAGTCCTACAAGCAAATGGACCAAGAAAGAAGGCAGGAACAGCTATATTTGTATCAGATAAAATAGACTTCAAACTTAAAAAGGTAAAAAAAGACAGAGCTGGTCACTACATCATAATAAAGGGGACAATAAAACAGGAGGATATAACAATCATCAACATATACTCCCCAAATGAAGGAGCACCAAAATATATCAGACAATTATTATCATCCCTGAAAACAGACATTAAAGAAAATACATACATAGTAGGAGATTTCAACACCCCGCTTTCTCTATTGGACAGATCAAGAAGACAAAAAGTAACCAAGGACATTAAAGCTCTAAATAAGGACCTAGACCACATGGGATTAACAGATATCTTTCGATCACTTCACCCCCCAAAAATTGAATACACATTTTTCTCAAGTGCGCACGGAACATACTCCAGGATCGATCACATATTAGGCTACTAATGTTTTTAAATCTTCCATTTCCTTCAATTTCTTCTTTATGGATTCGTTCTCATTCTTCAGTTCTTTTAAATCTTCCAGTTCCTTCAATTTCTTCTTTATGGATTCATTCTCGTTCCTCAGTTCTTTGTTCTTTTAATTTAATTCTATCAATTTTTTTGTGATGGCTATTTTGAAGTCTTTATGTGTTAGGTGGATGTATGTCCATATTAATGGGTTCTGGAGAGGGATTTTCTTTTTGTGGTGTATTATTTTGAGGGTCATTTGTGACTTTTTTCTTTCATGTTGTTGGTTTTCTGCTTTGCTCTGTTCGTAATTTTCCACTGGTGCTGGAGGGCATGACTCCTGGTTTTACTTGCTCAGGAGTGTTTGTGGTTCCCTAGTGTCTGAGTTGCCTTGGCTGTGGCTAGGTATGTTCTGGATTTTCTTATTTTTCTTTGTTGAATTTTTGTGTTTCTCGTGGCATGTCTCCAGTGTGTTTCTGGTTCCGAGTTTAATTAGTGAAGATGAAGGGGTGGTTTGTAGTAAAAAAGAAAGAAAAGAGAAAAGAGTGAAAGGAAAAAAAAGAAAAAAGAAAGGAAAAAACCCCACAAAAACAAGGAGAGGAAAGAAAAGGGGAATGAAGATGAAGAAAAGTAGGAATGAAGGACCAAGAGAAAAAGGTAGGTTAAAAGTTAAAAAAAAAGGATAATAATAATAATAATAATTAAATAGTAAAATATAAAAATAACAATAATAAAGAAAATAAAGTATTGGGGAGATGTGAATTTGGAGTTCTGTAGTCCTTTTGCTCTTAGGTTCTGGGGTTTCTGGTTGGGTCCCCTGCTGGGGTTCAGTCCCTCCTTTCCAGTGACAGATGTTGTCTTGCTGTTGCTGCTGTCATTAGTCCTTGCTGGGAGTCTTTCTGTTCTTTCTCCCCTCCCCCCCTTTTTTCCCCCCTTTCCTCTATTGTTTGCCTGGGGCTATTCCTGCCCCTGGGGTTGTGTCTGGTGGGGAGGGGTTGGGAGCTCCTGGTCTTAGTTTCTTTTCTGCTGCTTGGGGCCTGCTACTCCACAAAGGGGTGCAGGGGTGGAGGCTGTGGGTGGCTGTTGATCAGCGTTTCACCTCTCCTAGTTTCTAGGGTGCCAGTGTGCAGCCACCTAGAAGTTGGGGGGGTGGCAAGTGCTGGGCCGTGTTCACCACCTGCTGTGGTCTTTTTTTGTTTGTTTGTTTGTTTTTTGCTGCCCTCCGGGTGCCAGGATGCTGACACTTTGCAGGGGAGGGTGTGGTCAGAGATAGTTTCAGCAGGAGATAGTTTCAGCAACAGGTATGGGAAGGGTTTTGGGGATTGTTAGTCAATAGTCCTTAAATGCCATCCTTCCCATAAGCTTGGGATCAGTTTGCATTCTAAAGCCCAGAGTGTTTGAGGTGGTCTCCGCAGGAGGTTTTCCAGCCCAACCGGTTTTTCTGGCTAACCTATCACCTAGCAACCAGTGGGGGATGTTTCTTGCTTGGACTTTCTCCCCTTTAAGATGTTACCTAGCCCCAGGTGGGGGATGGGATGCAGTGACCCTCCCGCTTTCCTGTCCTCAGGGCTGCCACGCAGGGAAGAGAGGGGGGTCATGGGGTGGGGGAGTGGGGGCCACGCTCCCAGTTGGCTAGCCGGAGCCCTCCAACCTCACCGCAGTTTCTAACCTTGTATTCAGTGGCTCTCAGGGGAAGCTGGTTCGCCCACCTCTCCTTTCTGCTGCTCCTTTATGTGGAGTCCGATGTCTTTTCTCTTCTCTTTACTCCGACTCTTCTGTTTAAGTCTAAAGCACCCCCGGGGTTGATTGTATTGCGTAGGGTATCCGGTTCTCTTTGAGTCAGCTCTCAAAGTTAGGGATAGTTTTCTCCATAAATCGATTTTTTGTGGAAGAGCCTGATCCTAGCGTCTGTTCGCCGCCATGTTTTGGGGGTATGTCGGATATATCAGTCTTTTGTTTTTTATAGTGCTCAGTAGTAGTCCATTGTATGAAACATGACAGTTAATTTGTCTTTCTTTGTTTGACACATGGGCAATTTCAGGTTTTGTTTATTATAAATAAAACTGCTAAGAACATTTGTGTCTGAGATTTTTGTTACATGTGTTTTTACTCCTCTGGGAAATATATGTAAGACTGGAATTTCTCAGTCATAAGGTGATGATGTATGTTTAACTTTTTACAGAACTGTCATTTTTCAAAAGTGGTTGTACTATTTTATATATTTGTAATTCATGAATAATCTGATTACTCCATAGCCTTGCCAACATTTGCTGGTTTTGTTCTTTTTAATTTTGACCTTCCTAGTAGGTAGGTAGTGAAAGCTCATTGTGAGGTTTAATAATTTTGATAAATTCTATAGTTCTTTACATAAAATAAATTGAGGGCAGTGTTTAAAGGTGGTGGTAGAGGACCCTCAGCTGCAGAAGCATAGCCGCTATTGGGCTGATATTTTGAACCAGTAACTGTCTGGCCTGTGATGTAGCCTTCATAGCTCAGTAAGAGATTGCTATGCAGAACCCTCTGGTTCAGAAGCTGCTGATTCCCTTGGTTCTGTGCAAGTAGTAAGCTGAGGATGACATTTATCAACAGAAGATCAAGGGCCTCCACAAAAAGTACTTGTACATGTGCATGGCCAAGCCTAGTGGGAACAGCTTCTGTTGAGCTTTCGGATTTTCCCACTTGCAGGTACTGTTGGGTGTCAGCAAGAAATTACAGTAGTTAAATTTATTGTCTGCCAAGAGTAAAGAAAATATAATGTTCCAGGACTCCATTGGGTTCACAGTTCAGGATTTTCACAACTCATGTGTGGATGTCATCGAGCAGGTGGAAAAGCAGACCCCAGAAGCCAAACTGCTTCAATGACTAGAGTTACTCACAGCCTGGTGGTGTACCTGCAACTGCTCCCCTGCTGCTACCTGCAGTGCGAAGGCAGGTTCTCTGAGTGCTTTACCAAGGTGGGCAGACTACCAAAGAGTTCTGCCAGGAGGTAAAGATCATGTACACGGAGAGTGACCACAGTCACATCATCATGCTCACCCAGGCCCTCTACATCTATATCTAAGTGGCATACAGGGACCATAGTAAGAGTGGAAACTCCAACATATACAACTTACTTGAGGGCTCCATGCCAAAGTCTGCCTTCTCTATTAACCTGGACATTGTTATTTCCTTTGCAAATAGAACTGGCCTGAATCTGCCACTGCCCTGCTTGCCCTCCTCTCTGCCAGGCTCTAGATAAAAATCCCTACAGAGTTCTTTTCTTATGGTTGTAAATGGTATCTTTTCGATATAGCCTTCCATGTTTTACTAAAGGGGGTGCTAGGGTAAAAAAAGTTTTAAAATTCAAATAAATTGGATTTTGTTCTCAGATACTCAGGATGATTGAAGTTTTCACCTGAAGTTTCTCTTTGAAGAAAATTGAGACTTATGTAAAAATTCCATGTTTAGAATAACTTAACTTTCAGTAATCTGTTTCTGTGTTTATGTATTGCTATCTGTTTAACATTGCCTTTTTAATTATTTGCCTTTACATTTCTCTTTTCAGATTTTTTCAAAACCTAATTAAATATAGCATATTCCATGCTGAAGGTATATGTGTGATAAATGTTGAATTAAATCAACTATAAAAGTGATTTGAAGGAATATTAAAATGAGTTTTGTTAAATTTATAATTTTCGAGGCATTTTGTTTACTTCCAGAAGAAAAATCATTACATCTTATATATAGAATGTTATAAAGACAAAAAAAGAAAAAAAATTTTGGAGGGGAAGAAGAAAATTCCATGGTGGAATTTCATTTTTGAAATCTTTACTTTTGTTGAAATTTGATAAATGTGGTGGTTAATGCTCTCAAAGCCAGTTTTACTTTTATGTGTTAGAAAACTTGGATAAATAATTTTTGTGAAAAATTCCTATTTTGGTAATAAGGTGCAGTTCTTTCAATTTCTTTATTATGGGTTTTCTTTCTTTTTCTCACCTAACATTTATGTTTTAAATATTAATTGAAAGTGTTTGATTTGGGATTTTATTTGGAAAAAGTTTTGTCTTTCAATATATTTATTAGTCAGATAGTTTAGATAAATTATAACAAATTTAAGGCTTGCCTTTGCTGTTTTGTGAGGGTATCAACTGATATGTCTTTTACTTTACTTTTTCCATGTAGGTACCACTCAATGCACAAGCTTATGAACTTTTAACTGTCTTCATGGACTGGATTTCAGATCATCACCTGAGCAAACTGAAAAATGAAGAGTGTGGAATAGATGGTGAAAAGCCACTACACAAATTTCCTTCTCAAAGAAATGATATTCAGGAAAAGTGTGTAAAGGTTTGTTTTTTAACTTTAAATATGTAACTCATTAAACATGAGGATTATGAAGTAAAAACATGGTAAATTTCATAAGAGAAAAATATTGAAAGTAGTTTTGGATAGGAAATTGACTATAACCAATGGTTCTAGAAGGATTTATTTCATAATTAAAATTAATTCATATTTGTTTTTACTTAACATAAGGGTAATTTCTTCTAAATAATAGAGAGCAGAAATTAAAAACCCATTCCAAAGAAGGCAAAATATTTGTATATTAGAGTTAGGCAAATAATTGGTGATATGAACAAGACCTGATTCACATAATTTTAAAATTCTAACCCCACTAAAGTAATTTTAACTTGATTTCTGTCATGAAGAATAAAAAAATCTATTTTCAAAGGACCTCTCATTAACAAAGATTTCTTAAATTGCAGTCATTAATCTGAATATTGGTACTCATGATTTGTTAGTATAAATAGTCATTAGTGATTGATGTAATTCCACAAGAAATACATTAAAACTTTGAGGAGTAGATATCTGGAGCTGTTTGGTTTAACATTTTTGGAAATAATTTCATGATTACCAGTTATCGCCAGGATTTTGTTTTGGATATTATTTTCTGTTTTTATCAATATTTAAGTACTTTCCTTGATTTTTTTAAAGATTTATTTATGCATATAAGAATTGGGGTGTAGGCAAGAGGTGGAGGTAGGGCTGAGAGGATTCACCAGAGTGGGGAGCAGAACAGGCAGATTTACTGAAATACACTGCTGAGGGGAGCAGTGGGCGAAACAGGAGAGGTCTGCTGCACCATGTGGGTTAGCTCTCTGGCTAGGGATTGAACTCTTGCTGAAGTGGCTGCCAATAGCTTCATAGTGCTGAGACTTAAACCCTTGTGCCACCAGGAAGGCCCTAAGTACTTTCCTTTAAATCCCTTTTGTCTTAAAACAGAATAATGACCTTTAAGATGTTTATATTCACAAGTTACATGGCAAAAGAGAATTATAGTTGCTAGCCTTTCAGTAGAGATTAACCAAGATTATGTAGTGGGTTCAGTAATCAGATAAGCTCTTTACATTAGACAAAAGAGGCAGAAGAGAAAAGAATTGGACCATGTACCAAAGAAGAATGGCTTTTAGAAGCTAAGAATTACCCTCAGCTGATAGCCATCAATGAAAATGATAATTCAGTCCTGCAACCAAAAGGAACTGAATGTTGCCAGCAATCTCAATGAACCAAGGGAAAAAAAAAAAAAGGATCCTCCCACTCCCATAGGCTCTAGAAAGGAACACAGCTCTGCTGAAAGCTTGATTTGAGCTGGTTGAGACTCAGGTCAGACTTCTAACCTACAGATCTGTAAGATAAGCCGAAGAGGGTTGTTTATAGGACCTCTTCAAGTGAACTATTAGGACCAGAAAGAAAAGAGAGAGAAAAAGGCAGAAAGGTTACTTAAATAATTAGTGGCTGAAAATAATGGCTAAATCTGAGAAATTAAATGGACATACAAATTCAAGAAGCTTAACAACTGCAAGTAGGATGAACCTGAAAGGTCCACTCTGACACCAATTATAATCAGACTGTTGAAAATCAAGGACACAATCTTGAAATCAGTTAGAGAAAAGGAACTTTTCACATTCGAGGGAGCTTGTATAAGAATATCAGTGAGAAACTTTGGAGGCTCTAGGGTGATATATACAAAGTACTGAAAGAAAAAGACACTGACCAAGACTGTAATATCTTAAAAAGCTGTGTTTCAAAAATGGAGAGGAAAGTCAGACTTCCCCAGACTAACAAAAGTTTAGGAAGTTTATTATTATTAGACCTGCCCTGTAAGAAATGTTAAAGATAGTCCTTCATGTTGGAATAAAAAGATACTATACAGCAACATGAAACTCTTTGAAAATATAAAATTCTCTGGTGAAAGGAAATACGTGATGCATATAGTAATCTGTATTGTTGTAATTTTGGTGCGTAAATCCAGTTTTATTTCTTGCATAGAATTTAAAATAACTAAATCTGTGGCAGGGGCTATATCTAAAGGTATAATTTGTGACATTAATGAAGATAAACAAAAATGATAAGGTTTTTGCTATACTAACCAAGAGAGAAAATTAATAGACATACACCTGAAAGAGCAGAAATTACTACCAATATAGAAATTCAAAGAATCATCAGAGAGCTTATGAATAACTATATGTTAACAAGTTTGATAATCATGATGGATAAATTTCTAAAACAATACAGTTTATCAGAAAGAATTTATATATTCAGTTGCAGAAATAGAAATAGTAATTAAAATTCTCCCCCCAAACAAAAGCCTAGCACCTAACAGTTTTTAAAGTGAATTTAGCAAGTGAATAAATTCTTCAGTTCAAAAAATCCAAGAAGAGGGAATATTTCCTAATACATTCTATGATGCCAGCATTTCCCTAATACTAAAATGAAGTAAAGCACAAAAAAAGACAACTGCTAACTACTATTTCTGATGAATATTGATGTACAAATTCTCACCAGTCAAATTCAGCAATACATTATAAACATCATACACCATGTAGGATTTATTCTTGGGCTTCAAGAGTGGTTTAGTATAAACAAATCAGTGTAATGTACTACATCAACAAAAGAAAGCACAACACCCACAGATGCAGAGAAAGCATTTGATAAGCTATAGCACCCACATGTGATAAGACTCTTTAACAAGTTGGAAATAGAAGGAACCTACTTCAACATAATTAAGGTGACCTGTCACAAATCTGTAGCTAATATCATTCTTAATCATGAATAACTGAAATGTTTCCCTTTAAAATCATGAAAAAGGTAGGAATGCCCACTGGTACTTCTGTTTAATTTAGATTTTAGCTAGGGCAATCAGAGAACAATAAAATAAATCCAGATTGAAAAAAAATAATTCTCATTATTTGCAGATGGTGTGCTATGATAGAAAGCTCTAAACACTTCACCAAAAAGCTATTAGAAACAATAAGTGAATACAGTAAACTGTCAGGTTAGAAAAATAATATGCAAAAATCTGTTGCTTTTTTATATACAAATAATATCTAAGAAGAAAAGTAAGAAAATTATTACATTTATAGTCTCAAAAAATAAACACCTAAGAATTCAGGAGGTGAAGGATCTGTAGAACAAAACCTCTAAGACACTATCGAAGGATGTAGAGCAAGACATAAGTATAAATAGATGGAAAGATACTTCATATTGATAGGTGGGGAGAATTAGTATAGTCAAAATGACTACCAAAATTAATACATAGATTTAATGTAGAATTCCAATAATATTCCTCAAAGAAATAAAACAAAGACACTAAAATTTACCTACAATCTGAATAGCTAAAAATTTTCTGAAAATAGAACAAGAAAAATCGAGCCATCATGTTAAAATGATTTTAAACTGGTTTAGTTATGTCTTTTGCTGTACAGAAGCTTTTTAGTTTGATGTGACCCAGTTTTTTATCTTTTCTTTTCCTTGCTGCTGGGGACAAATCTGCAGAGACACCTCTGAAAATTATTTTGTGGATTATTTGCTTAATGTTTTCTATGTGTTTTATGGTTTCAGGTTTTACACCCAAATATTTTATCCATTTAGAGCTGATTTTTGTATACAGTGTGAGATAGAGGTCTAGTTCATTCTTTTGCGTGGGGCTGTCCAGTTGTCCCAGCACCATTTATTGAATAGGCTCCTTTGTTGTATATTAGTTGTCATAAATGTGTTTTTACTTCTGGGTTTTCAATTCTATTGTGTTGGCTTGTGTGTCTGTTTTTGCTCCATTACCATGCTGTTTTAATTATTATGACTTCATAGTATAATTTGAAGTATGGAAGTGTGATACCTTCATTCTGCCTCTTTTTTTTCAGGACACCATTGACTATTCAGTTTTTTATGGTTCCATATGAATTTCAGTAATATTTGTTCAGTGTTTTTGAAGAATGTTATTAAAATTTTTATTGGAATTTTGTTGAATCTGTATATTGTTTTGGGTAAGATGGCCACTTTGATGATGTTGATTCTAATAAAACATGAACAGGGGATATATTTCCATTTCTGTGTCTAATGGCTTTCTAAGGTCCTTCACCTCTTTGTTAGTTTTACTCTTAGGATTTAATTTTTAAATTTTTTTGGTGTGATTGTAAATGGGATCATATTCTACATCTTTCCCTCCTCTAACTCCTGGTTTGCATAGAAGAAGGCAACTGATTTTTGTAACCTGCCACTTTGCTGAAGTGGTTTATTGTTTTAATTAGTTTTTCCACGGGGTGTTTAAAGTTCTTCCGATGTACATTGTATGTTGTCTGCAAATAATGATAACTTTACTTCTTTCTCAATTTGGAGCCCTTTTATGTATTTCTTTTACCTAATTGCTCTAGCTAGAACTTCTAATACTATGTATTGTAGTGGTGAGAGTAGACACCCTTGTCTTGTAGCAGATATAAGTGGAAAAGCTTTCAATTTTTCATTGTTGAAAATGATGTTATCTGTGGGTTTGTCATCTATGGTTTTTATTTTAATAAGGTATGTTCCATTTATTCCCAGATTTTTGAGGATTTTCATAAGTGGTTGTGGAAACTTAACATGGCATCTATTGAAAGTTTTTGTCTATTGATGTGATAAATTACATTGATTGATTAATTTTGGGATATTGAACCTTGTGTCTCTAGTGAAAATTCCACTTGGTTACGTTGTTTGATCCTTTAAATGCATTGTTGGACTCAGTTTGCTGCGATTTTATTGAAAATTTTTGCGTCTGTCTTCATTAGGGGAAGTTGGTCTGTAGTTTTCTTTTTGTGTGTTTGTTTGATATTGGTATTAGAGTAATGTATGCCCCATAAAATATGTTTGGAAATATTCCTTCTCTCTCAATTTTTCAAGAGTTTGAGCAGGATAGGTGTTAGTTTGTCTTTGAAACTTTGGTAGTACTTGCTTGTGAAGTCATCTGGTCCTGTACTTTTGTTTTTTTGAGGAGAGTTTTGACTACTGTTTCAGTTTCCTTGCTTGTGATTGGTTTAAAGTTTTTTATTTCTTCCCTATTCAGTCTTGGATGATTGTATAATTCTAAGAATCTGTCTGTTTCTCCAGGTTGTTGAACTAGTTTGCATATAAATGTTTATAGTAATATTTTATTTAACAGTTTACAGTTAAGAGAGTACATATATTTATATTTAAATTTATCACCTTAAAATCCTTGCTGTGCTATTGTTGGGTTACAGAAAATACATATTTAAAAATTCAAATACATATTTCTATACTGCATTACATATGGTTTTAAAGTTAAAGGTTTTTTTAGAGAACCCTTTTTTATTTGAAAAAGAATTGTAATTGATTTTAGACATCTAAAAATACTGTTTCTTTTCCCACTATTTTATCTTTAGCTTTTGCCTGGGATGACAGAGCAGCTACAGTGGATGCCATTTGTGAATGCCAAACTTCATGAACCTTTTGTAAGATTTATATATTGGTCTCTAAGGCAGCTAGATGCTGGGACACAGGTATTTGATTAATAGGAGTCTATATTCGAGTTATGATTTTAGATTCTCTTGATCTTGTTTTTAAAAAATTGTTTTTTACATGTATCCTATTTACAATTTTAGGCTTCTCCTTGCCTTTCTTGCTTTGTTAACTACTCTTCCTTCTTTTGTATATGTTATTTCTCAAAACCATAGATTTGACTCAATATGTAACACTGTTTTTTGAGTTTTAGAATTGTATAAATAAGGGCTCTCACTAATGTTTAATTTATAACTTTTATGTTCTACTGAAGATTATTGAAATTCAGTATTTCTTGTGTTTGTGACAATAAATACACAATAGCTAAATAAGACAATGATCATAGGATGGTAATCATTGAAAAAAATGAAATAATCATTTCTGCATCTTATAAAATGAATGGTATATTTTACCTATTTATTGTAAGGATCATTTAATTCAGGTTATGTGTCTAATCATTTCTGCTGTGAATTCTAGTAGGTTTGTAAAATTTTATTTTCCCAGTTTGTACTGATAAATGCTGTTAATATCTTTCATTTCATTAAAAAGGAGAAATAGAAATTTGAGCTCAGATAGTTTAATCTTGGAAACCACAACAAAACCACTCATTGAAGTATTGATAATTAAGTAGTGTTATGACTGAAGTTAAGAAAAATTTTCTTTCCCAAGCCAACATCCTAAATATTTGCCTCTGTGGTGCATATGAATGAGAAGATGAGCATGTTCATGTATGTGTGTGTGTGCACACACACAGCGAATACAATGTTTAATTTATTGGTTGTCACTATGTGTCATACCAAAGTTGAGTCACATAAATGATCAGATCTATTATTGTCACTATCTTCTTATAATCTATTGGATTTTACTATTTGTATAGTGGTTTCTGAAATATGGTTGACCGAATGCTTGCTTTCATCCATGAAAATCTAGACTTGGGCCTCCCTGGTGGCACAGCGGTTGAACGCTGCGCTGTGGAGCTGTCGGCAGCGGCGACGCGAGTTCGACGCCCGGCCGGGGAGAATCCCACATGGTGGGGCAGACCTCTCCTGCCTCACCCGCTGCTCCCCTCAGCAGTGTATTTCTGATCTGCCTATTCTGCTCTCCGCTCTGTCTCTGGTGAACCCTCTCGCCGCCCCACGCCTCTGGCCTGTACCCCAGCTTGTATGTAAAAAAAAAAAAAAAAATCTAGACTTCACAAAGTTTAATAACACTTTATTTCCTTTCTAAATATTCACCTCATTTTCTTTCATATAATTTATAGCTTATTTTTATTGTCTTCAGATATATTCTCAGTCCCTCGCACTGTATGCTATTGTAAGTAATGCTGCTGACCTCCATCTACTTTCCTAGTGAGAGATAGTATTCTTACTACTCTTCCATTAATTTATTCAATATTTATGATGAACTTCTGTTATTTTAGTTTTATCAGTTGTCTAATTGCATGCTTTTAGTTAAACTTTTTATTTTGAAATAGTTTTAGATTCCCATATAGTTGTAAGAAGTAATGCAAACAGATCTCTTATATATAGTCTTTATTCACTTTCCCAATGGTAACATCTTACCTATCAGTACAGAATCACAACAATAATATTGATATTGACTCAGTCAAAATATGGAACTATTCTATCATGATAAAGATTCCTCATGTTATTTCCCCCCCAATGCGCGTACACACACACACACACACACACACACACACACACACACACTTAATTTTTTTAGAGCAGGTTTAGGTTCACAGTCAAATATAGCAGAAAGCACGGGTATTTCCCATATCCTCCATACCCTTTCACATTCACAACCTCCTCAACATCCAGAAGCAGAATGGGGCATTTATTAGATTCATTGTACATTATTATCAATGATACAAAGTCCATATAGTTCAATTAAGGTTTACTCTTGGTGTTGTACATTATATGGGTTTTGACAAATGTATAATGGCAGCCACCATTATAGTATCATACTGAATAATTTGATACTAGAATTAGTTTGCCTTAAAATATTTCTGTGCTCTGCCTCCCTCATCCTTAACCCCTGGAAACTGCTAATCCTTCTACTGTGTTTATAGCTTTGCCTTTTTCAGCAGTGAATGAGAGTTCCTTTTGCTTCATATCCTCAGCAGCATTTGGTGTGGTAGGTGGTTTAGATTTTGCCTATTCTAAAAGGTATTAGGTGGTATCTTGTTTTAATTTGCAGTCCCCTAGTGGTATATGCTGTTAAGCATCTTCCATATACTTGTTTATCATTGTTATGTCTTCTTTGGTGAGTCATCCAGGTCTTCTATCCATTTTTTAATTGGTTGCTTTGTTTCCTTAATGTTGACATTTCAGAATTCTTTATTTTGAATAGCAGTTCTTTACCAGAAATTGTCTTTTGAAAATTCTTTTCCCATTCTTTGATTTGTCTTCTCATTCACGTCACAGAGCAGAAGTTTGAATGAGGTTTAGCTTACTTATTTGTCAAAGATAATGCCTTTGGGGTTTTTTCTAAAAAGTCATCATACCCAGAGAATTATTATGTATTCCTGGAGAATTTATACCTTTATCATTATGTAATGCCCTTCTTTATGTAGTGATGTTTCTGCTGAAGTCCGTCTGAAATTAATATAGCTTAGTGTAACTTTCTTTTGATTAGTATCATCATGGTTTATCTTTCCATTTACTTTCAATTTATATGCCTCTATATTTAAAGTGGGTATCTTGTTGACATTGTATATAATTGGGTCTTATATTTTGTTTCTATCTCCTATAATTGTATTTTTGACTTATTGTTTAAAATGATTATTGATAATCATTGGATTAATATCTATCATAGTTGTTACTATTTCTATTCATTTACCTTGTTCTTTGTTTTTTATTTTTCTCCCCTTGAGGAGATTGCTACAGTTTATTTATTTCCCTTCTTTTAGGTAGAAAGAGTTTTAGAGTTCTAATTTTCCTTTCTATAAATCATTTAGACTGTGATAATACCCCATTAACTTAGGCTCTGCTAATGTAATTTCTTTTGAAAGCAGATCTTGTTATGAACAAAATATGTGATATATATTAAAATGGTTACTTTTTTCTCTTCCTACCTGAAGCATTGGGGCTTTTTTCTAGCTCTCACTGTGAGAATCTGATAGCTATCTTAGAGCTAAAAGTAGCAAAATGTGAGAACTCACATTGACTGATTCTGTGTATTGTTTTTATTTTATTTTTTTCTGGCTACAGATTTATTTAACTCAAAATTTTCACCAGCTTTTCTGAGATGTCTGATCATGTCCACGACCAAATCCTCCCTAAACTGGAATTTGATTGCTGACCTAGCCCCAGTCTCACTTTCTTACTGCCCCAGAGGCGCAGCACCCCATTTGTAGGTATCTTCCCTCAAGTTAGTCTTGCAGGCCTCTCACCCTCCAGACTTTTGGATCATGGTCTGCTAGTTTCAGTGCGGCTGCTGTGCGGGGTTGGGGGGCACAGTTCCAGGGGCCAGGAAAAGGCAATCACAGAGATGCTCGATGCTCCTGTTGGCAAGGTACCATTTTAAATGTCCAGGAGCATAGCTTTGAGAGGTGGCATGGGCTTCATGACATGGAGACTGGCACATTCTTATCTGCCAGCTCAGGATATTGAGTCATATAGACATCCTTCTTGGCCACTATCATTCCCTCCTTAAAATGAGTTCATACATGGCAATCCAGTTCTTGGGCATCTGGGGTCAGGGCTAAAAAGGAAAAGTGACTGTTATTTTCAGCTCTCTGATTTGTTCTCTGTGGACCTCCAGCAGTTTTCATTATAATTTTATACTAACTCAAACTTTCCTACCCTGGGACCAGTTCCTGAGAAGGTGACAGCTCTTGGGTTTCTACTCCAGTAAGTTAAAATTCTCTGTTATTTACCTGTCTGTTTCCAAATTTTGGAGTTTGTGCTGTGATCTCACTTCTCTGTTGGATCTAAGAAAGGTCAGTTTGTTTAGTTTATTCAACTTTTTACTTGTTACGATAGAATGAATTTCCAAGCTCCTTTTGTTTTCTCCTTCTCAAGAGGATCTAGCCATTCCCTTTCCTTCTGTCTTACCCATTCTTTTAACCACACCCACTACTAACTTCCATTTCTGTAATTTTGGCATTTCAAGACTGTTGACTTAAGTGGAACAATACAGTATGCACCTCTTTGAGACTGGCTTTTTAAAAAAAATATTTTACATCATTCTTCCTTTTTGTTTTTGTACAATGCATGCTTTCTCCTTTCAGGTGTTATCCCCGTAAAATTCCCATCACCTATTCACCTGTGCACCATCACCATAATCCCTTGTGTTCTTCCTTCCCCTGTTTTGATCCCTCCTTCTTCCCCTCTCCTGCAGAGTGTCTCTGGTTAGTAGTTACCTGTTGATTTTGTTGTTTAATTAATTTGTTTGTTTATTTTTTTCTGTTCCCTTATTTGGTTCTCCTACGTTCCTCCTATAAGTGAAATCATCTGCTATTTTTCTTTTTCTTTCTAGCTTATTTCACTGAGCATAATCCCTTCCAGCTCTACCGATGTTGCTGCAAATGGCATGAGTTTATCTTTTTTGATTGCTGAATAGTATTCCTTTGTGTAAATATAGCACATCTTGATCCAGTGATCTATTTTGGGGCATTTGGGTTGTTTCCATAGCTTACCTATTGTAAATAGTGCTGCAGTAAACATAGGTGTGCATATATTCTTTTGGATTGATGTTTTTGTGTCCTTTGGGTAGATTCCTAAGAGTGGAATTGCTGGGTCATATGGAAGCTCCATTTTTAGTAGTTTGAAGAACCGCCATACAGCTTTCCATAGTGCTTGGGCCAGTTTGCATTCCCACCAGCAGTGTAGGAGAGTTCCTTTTTCTCCACATCCTCACCAACATTGGTTGTTTCCTGGTTGTTTTTTTTTTAATGTGTGCCATCCTCACAGGTGTGAGGTGGTATCTCATTGTGGTTTTGATTTGCATTTCCCAGATTACAAGTGATGTTGAACATTTTTTCATATACCTGTTGGCCATTTGTATTTCTCTTTGGAGAATTATCTTTTAAGCTCTCTTGCCCATTTTTTCACTGAATTGTTTAGTTTGTTTTTGTTGAGTTGTTCATCTCTTTGTAGATCTTTGTGGTCAGTCTTTTATCACCATTATTCTGTGCGAAATTTTTTTCCTAATTAGTAGGATGTCTCTTTGTTTTGTTTAGTGTCTCTTTTGCTTTTTAGTTTGATGTTGTCCAGCTGTTTATCTTTTCCTGCACTTTCTTTGCTTTGGGGGATGTGTCTTTAAAGATGTTACTGAGATGCATGTTGTGTAGTGTTTTGCCTATATTTTCTTCTATATGTTTTACGGTTTCAGGTCTTTTATCCATTTTGAATTGGTTTTTGTGCATGGCGTGAGATAGTACTCTAGCTTCATTTTTTTTCGCATGTAGAGATGCTTTTTTTCCACAGCATAATTCTTTGGATTCATTTAGGTTGTAGCATGTATCAGTAGTTCTTTCCTTTTTACTGATGAGTAGGATTCCATGATATGGATATAGCACATTTTGTTTTAACCATTCATTGGATAAAGAAAAACAGTTTTTGCCTATTACAAATGCTCTACACATTCATGTGCAGGTTTTTGTGTAAGTTTTTGTTTTTCTGGGGAAAATGATCAGAAGTACAATTATTTAAGAGTTAAGTTAGGTATTGACAAAATATATGAATAGTCACATAGATATATGAAACAAAATAGAGAGACCATAAAGTGACCTACACAATTATTCACAACTGACAAAGGTACAAATGATGGAACACCCTTTCAGTGAATACTGCTAGAAATGGACATTCCTAGGAAAACTGAGCCTGTTTTTAAAGGAGCTATTACTGTCATATTCACAGATCTGTGAATTGTAAATAGGACCTTAAGGAACATGCTTAATATTTTTGTTGAATTTTTCTTCTGTTTTTTTTTAAAAAAAATTATGTTTTAAACTTTCATTATTATTATTTAAGAAATGTTCAAACTTACAGAATCATGGTATCACTTTACATTCTTATCAGTAATCTATGAGTGATCTAGCTTCTCCATGTCCTCACCAGCATTTGGTGTTAAGACTTTTTTTCATTTTTTGCCATTCAAATAGGTGTTATTGTTTTCTTTGGAGTTTTAATTTATATCTCCCTAATTGCTAACCACATCTTTTTATGTGTTTTTTTTTCCATTTTGTATATCATCTTTCATGAAATATTTGTTCATGTATTTTGCCCATTCTCTAGTTGTACTATTTGTTTTCTGTTGAATTTTGAGAGTTCTTTAGATATTTTACACACTAGTCCTTTGTTGGGCTTGCAGATATATTTTTCTTTTCTGTAGCTTGTCTTTTCATCCGCTTAATGGAATGTATTACAGACCTTTTTAATTTTGACGAAGTCCAGTTGGTCAGTTTTTCCTTCAAATGGATCACACTTTTGCTGTGAAGTGTAAGAATTTATTGCCTTATCCTGGCTGAATATTTTAGTAAAGTTTAATACTTTAGCACCTTATAGTTGTCTGTGTATATTTTAACTTAATTTTGTATAAAACATGAGACTTACATGGAGGCTAATTATTTTTTCCTAGGAATGTCCATTTCTAGCAGTATTCACTGAAAGGGTGTTCCATCATTTGTACCTTTGTCAGTTGTGAATAATTGTGTAGGTCACTTTATGGTCTCTCTATTTTGTTTCATATATCTATGTAACTATTCATATATTTTGTCAATACCTAACTTAACTCTGGTAGCTTTATAACGTTTTTTTAAATTTGGTAGACCGATTCTTCCCATTTGTTTTGTTTTCAAAAATGGCTTGACTATCTTAGTTCCTTCGCCTTTTCAGAGAAATTTTAGACTAATCTTCTCTAGATACAAGTTATCTTGTTGAGTGGGAGGAGCCTGGTGGCAGGCATAACTGGGCCATGGGGGTTGCTGAACCAGCCACCCCCACAAACTTCCTGATGTGCAAGCCTCCCCATGTGCTGATCATATCTCTTATGGATCCCAGCTGCCATCACAGGTGTGTGGTCACAGTCATTGTCACCCTCAACACTATCACTGTCCTGGAGCCCTGATCCTGGGCTGCTGCTGCCACCTGATACTGCAGTGTATCAGCCAGTTGGTGGAGGAGGAAAGCATCATGGGGAATGGTGAGACCAAGGGGCTCTTCTGGCTGTGCAGTACTCTGCTAAGGGGACTGTGCATGAAGAGAAAGGTCATACCGATCCCCAATGGCCTGGAAGTCCATGGCTAAACTGGATTACAGAGGCTTTTGGGCCAGCTTATAGCCAGCTAATGTAGGAAAGAAGAAACCACCAGACATGCTGTTGTCTGAGAGGAAGGGTTGACACTTGCTGGCATGAACTAGCTTGGCTTCATCATATACAATGATTTTGGCCAGACACAGTGACCCTGGGTATTCCTTTGACCTCCCAGTGGGGCTTCCCATTGCAGATGGTAGACAGGGCTGACCTTGTTGGGGTTCTGTGCTCCATAGAACATGTTACTTGAATATTTAACTGAGCCTGTTTTTTTTTTTTTTTAAAGTTTCTTTTTTTTTTAATGCATACAAGTTGGGGTACAGGCCAGAGGCGTGGGGCGGTGAGAGGGTTCACCAGAGACAGAGTGGGGAGCGGAACAGGCAAATCAGAAACACACTGCTGAGGGGAGCAGCGGGCAAGGCAGGAGAGGTCTGCCGCGCCATGTGGGATTCTCCCCAGCCGGGCGTCGAACTTGCACGGCCGCTGCCAACAGCTCCACAGTGCAGCGCCCAACCGCTGCGCCACAGGGGAGGCCCCTAACTGAGCCTGTTTTTAAAGGAGCTATTACTGTCACATTCACAGATCCGTGAATTGTAAATAGGACCTTAAGGAACATGCTTAATATTTTTGTTGAATTTTTCTTGTTTTTTTAAAAAAATTATGTTTTAAACTTTCATTTTCTTACATCATTCATTTTTGTACAATATTTGATTTCTTCCCTCAGGTGTAGTCCCCAAAACACTTCCACTGGCACATCCATGAACCATCATCATAGTCTCTTGTGATCTTCCTTCCCCCTTTGTGACCCTTCTCCTTCCTCCTCCCTTGCTGCATGCTTCAGATCTATAGTTAACCTGCAAGCTTTGTCTTTTTTCTGATCCTTTGTTTATTCTTCATATATTCCTCCTATAAGTGAAACCATCCGATATTTTTCTTTTTCCTTCTGACTTATTTCACTGAGCATAATCCCTTCCAGCTCCATCCATGTTGCTGCAAATGGCATGAGTTTATCTTTTTGCTCTTGATCTCTGAGTAATATTCCATTGTGTATGTATACCACCTCTACTTGATCCATTCGTTTGTTTTAGGTACTTAGGTTGTTTCCATATCTTAGCTATTGTAAATAGTGCTGCAATAAACATAGGAGTGTGGGTTTCCTTTTGAATGATTTTTTTTTTTTTTTTGTCCTTTGGGTGGATTCCTAGGAGTGAAATCGCTGGGTCATATGGTAGCTTCATTTTTAGTGGTTTGAGGGTCTTCCACACAGCTTTCCGTAGTGATTGGATCAGTTTGCATTCCCACCAGCAATGTAAGAGAGTCTCTTTTTCTCCACATCTTCGCCAATATTTGTTGTTGCCAGTTTTTCAAATAAGGGCCATTCTCACCAGTGTGAGGTGGTATCTCATTGTGATTTTGATTTGCATTTCCTTGATATCAGTGATGTTGAACATTTTTTCGTATACTTGCCAGCCACTTGCATTTCTTCTTTGGAAAAGTTTCTTTTTAGCTCGTCTGCCCATTTTTTTTTTATTGGATTGTCTGTTTTTGTTGAGTCATGTAAGCTTTTTGTAGATTTTTTTGTATCAGTCCCTTATCAGTTGTATGGTGTACGCATATTTTCTGTCAATCAGTAGGGTGTCTCCTCATTTTGATTGTCTCTTTTGCTGTACAGAAGCTTTTTAGTTTTTTTTTAAGCATCCTTGTTTTTTCACAATATAGGATTTCTCCCCTCAAGTTTGATCACCATAGTTTTTCCACCAGCAGAGTGCCCACAGCTCCACCATGCTCTCCTCCCCACCTATTTTCTACTCCCCTCCTCTCCCTACCCCACATACTCTCCTCCTGAATGTCTCAGATATATTGTGTGCTTCAGGGGTCAGTGTTACAGTTTGTCTTTGACCTTTTGTTTGGTTTTTCTAGATTCCACGTGAATGAAACCATCTGGTAATTCTTTTTCTTCTTCTGGCTCACTTTACTTACAATGATCTCTTCCAGTTCTATCCATGCTGCCACAAATGACATGAGTTAATATTTTTGTGTTGTTGAGTAGTATTCCATGGTGTATATGTGCCACATCTTCTTGATCCATTCATCGGTTCTGGGGCATTTAGGTTGTTTCCATATCTTGGCTATCATAAATAGTACTGCTATAAACATAGGAGTGCAGGTTTCCTAACAAATTAGTGTTTTTGTGTTCTTTGAGTAGGTACCTAGGAGTGGAATTACTGGGTCACATGGTAGGTCCATTTTTAATTTTTTGAGGTATATACACACTTCCTTCTACAGGGGCTATACAAATCTATATTCCCACCATTCCAGCTGGAAGATTGGGGGATTTGCTTTTTAATGGAGGATGCTTCAGAAAAAATGTGGAAGGTGTAGGGGTTTTTGATACATTCCACTTGCATTTCAGAATTTCCAAGCTTTCTTCCTCTATTACCCACAACCAGCAGGATACATACACCTTTATGTATCCTAAGACTGGCCTTCACTTGAGTAATCCAGGAATGCCTAGAACTTGACATCTCTGGGCCTCACCCTGCAAATGACCATGACTATACGACCCTCCTCTTTTTCACTCTGCCCATGAAAGTTTTTGTTCCCAAATATGAAAGGTGACGTTCACCTCAGTTTCACTTCTGGGGATGGTAGTTTTGTCAGCCCCATCAGTGTGGAGGCAGTACCAGGTGAGTCAGGAACATGGTGGGGTACTGTTGAGGGTCTTTGGGGGAGGAGAATGAGAATGTATGTGGAAACGGTGAACACAACCGCATAATAGCTGTCACTGTTCCTTATCAGTAGCTATTTCTTTTTAGTACAGGCATCAGAGCCACACACTACACTGACTTAAAAAGTTATGACCTCTTACTGAATTCTTTCTGAATGGTCCACCTGTTGCAACAGTTTGAAATTGTTTTGTTTATTTTGCTTCTTAATGTTTATATTGACTGTCATTAGAGCCTTTACTACTTGAAAGGTAGCTATATGCCATTATTTGTGTTTAGCCTGTTTTCTGGTTTTAATTTATTCTCCATGAAAATTATCTATGATTCTAATCCAGCATTTTATTCTTCTGGAAATTATTAAAAGTCATCAAAATTACTGTGACATTTAATCATATTGAGCTGTCAAGCAGTGAGGCCCTAAATGATCACTTTATAAGCTAACATTATGAGATACACTTGATAAATCACTTCTCAGGAATGGTAGAACAATGAAGAACCTATGGAGGAGGTAGCTTACCTCAGAGTTTCCTTTGATTTCTCTGTGTCAGTAATCTATCATAATTATGTTCTTAATTGTTTTGAGATTGAATCTTGTCTCAATTGTTCTTCTGATTTATTCCTAGAAAAATTACTCTTTCTAATTTCTTATTTCTAGTAGCCTGCCCATTTCTTTTAGAAAAATACAGTCATAATTTTTTAAGTTGATTATAAAATTATCACTATCCAATATTGCATATTCTTAATTCCATTTGTATTAGCAAAAAACTGATTTATTTTTCCTATATATGACTGTAGTAAGTAAAACATTTTCTGAACATGACTAAGTATACTAAAATACTATGTATTTTTAACAGCATTCAACTATGACTTCAACATTGAGGAGATTGGGTGAAGATATATTCAAAGGAGTAGTAACTAAGGGAATTCAGGATAATTCTTTAGAGCACTCTGTGGAAAATAAACCAAAGACAGCTGTTTTCTTCAAGAGCTCCAATTTACCATTGAGATTTTTATCAACTTTAATTGTTCTCAAAACAGTTACTCAAGGTAAGCTTTCACGTGTGCTTATGGTATAATTTTTTATAAATAGCTGAAAGATAACTATATAATGAAATGATTCTTATATTTTCAGAATAACAAGTAAGTTGTTTTTTATAGTTTGGCACATTATAAAAAATGCTACTTTTATTTGCTGAATTTGAGAAAATGGAATAGTCAGTTGAATTATTGCTCATCTCCAGTCCTTTGTTAATTCTGATCGTGTACCCATAGCAGTCTTTGCTTACCACTGAATTTGCATTTACCAGATAGTATTGACATTGCTAGATATTTTCTGTTAGAGCAAGTGTTAGCAGACGGTAAGCCCATAGGCCAAATCTGAACCTGCACCTTGCTTTGTAAATAAAGTGTTATTGGGGCCTCCCTGGTGGCGCATCAAGTTAAGCACAGCACTATGAAGCTATCCAGAGCCACTACAGCATGAGTTCGATAACCGGCCAGGGAGAATCCCACATGCACACCAGATCTCTCCTGTCATGCCCGCTGCTCCCCTCAGTAGTGTACTTCAGTTGATCTGCCTGTTCTGCTCCCCACTCTGTCTCTGGTGAATCCTTTCACCACTCCCCACACCTCTGGTCTACACCCCAGCTTATATGCATAAATAAATAAATTTTTTTAAAAAGTGTTTAAAAAAATAAAGTGTTATTGAACATATCCATACACATGTTACCTATTGTCTGACTTTTTTTTTTAAGACTTTATTTATTTATACATACAAGCTGGGGTACAGGCCAGAGGTGTGGGGTGGCGAGAGGGTTCACCAGGGACAGAGCAGGGAGCAGAACGGCAGATCAGAAATACACTGCTGAGGGGAGCAGCGGGTGAGGCAGGAGAGGTCTGCCGCACCATGTGGGATTCTCCCCGGCGGGGCGTTGAACTCGCATCGCTGCTGCAGACAGTTCCACAGCGCAGCGCTTAACCACTGCGCCACCAGGGAGGCCCTGTCTGACTGTTTTTGTCTTAAAATGTCATGACTGAGTAGTTGGCAGCAAAGACTGTAAGTTCCTTCAAAGCAGAGACTAAGTTTATTCAAGGCATATTGTTATGTGCCCCTTTAAATTTAAAGTTTGTTGATCCCTATTTTAGCTTGAAAGTTTAAATGGGGGGAAAATAACTGTGTTTAACTTTTTATTTCCCTGTACCTAGCATAGTACTTGATCTATAAATGTGAATAAGGAAATTAATGAATTATAATCAGCTTTTAAAAAATTATGACTATATTTTTCTAAAAGAAATGGGCAGTCTACTAGAAATAAAAAACTTAGAAACTGGCCTCCCTGGTGGCGCAGCGGTTAGGCGCTGCGCTGTGGAGCTGTCGGTAGCGGCGATGCGAGTTTGACATCCGGCCAGGGAGAATCCCACATGGAGAGGCAGACCTCTCCTCCCTTGCCCGCTGCTCCCCTCAGCAGTGTATTTCTGATCTGCCTGTTCTGCTCTCCGCTCCGTCTCTGGTGAACCCTCTCGCCGCCCCACGCCTCTGGCCTGTACCCCAGCTTGTATGTATAAATAAAAAAAATGAATAAATCTTAAAAAAAAAGAAATTTAGAAACAACAATTTTCTAAGAATAAATAAGAACAATTGAGAAAAGATTCAATCTCAGAACAATTAGGAACAGTTAATAAGCACTATAAATAAGTTACCTTTTTAGAATTTTAAATTAGAATATTTGTTAAAACAAATTATATCAATCTATTAGTGGGCAGACTGAGGGTCACCCCAGGATCCTCCACCACATAAAGTCAAAAAATAGTCTAAGTGTTTAAGATCTTTAATAAAATGATTATGCATCATAGAGGAAGAGAAACGATACAGTTTTCCAACAAAACACTCAAAGTTACCCATCCCCATGTGGGTAAAATGCCCAGCCAAACAAAGTTGATCCAAAGTTGTACCACTGAGATCTGAAAAGTTGCCACAAGTGTAAGGCACCTTCTGGCAGGGAACCATAGAAAAGGAGCAGAAGGGACCACGCTAGTCTGGGATGACAGGAGCAAAATCAAAGTACAAATCAAGATAACAGCTGCCATTGTCAGCCTCCTCATGTATCTTTCACCCACTTCCAAGTAAATGCATGTCTTGACTTCCTGTGTCTCCTCCAGTTCCCCCAAGTCTCTAGGACAAGTGCAAAGGCAAGATGCCAGTAGCCCTTCTTCTTCATGCGTGTCTCTTGTCTCTCTTTTGTGTGTTCCCCCTTCCTGTTTACTCCAAGTGTTTCTTCTCTGTGTCACACTTCCTGTGCCTTCTGCTTTCCATCTTATGTAGCTTCACCTGGCCTCTCAGCTCTGCCCCCTCGTTAGGTGGAGCAGGGAATATGGAACCTCCCCTTTTTATGGAGATGCCTTTGTTACAAAACAATAAATACGCCAGCTTTCTGTTTTTCTTGTTAAATCGTGTAACCCATTCTGGTTGTTTTTTTAAGTGGTAATAGCAGTAATTTAATTTGACTTTTCTCAGAAGTGTGATCTATTTAGTTATTGCTGATTGGAGGGAATTTAAGTAAAAATCAAAAGCTGTAACTATCTTTTTATTCCTCATAGTTATGGTTCTGAAAGTTATAATAGACTAAGGTGGTAATAACTGTTTGAAAGATCACTCATGAGAGGAAGGCTATTAGCCCAAAATAAAATTACCATATCAACATATATCAATTTGATAAGACATAATATTTACTACCCATAAAATAGAGAATAAAATAGGAGGGAATTAAGTGCGCCTTGTCACCTTTGTGCACTTCAGCATTACTCATGTTGACTCTCTGCAATGAGTCATAAAAAATGAAGAATGAATATTGGAAAGGAATAGAAAAAATATTAATCCATGGATACTCTATGTAACTCAAAGAAACTGGCTAAGAAATTTATTGGATGTAATGTGCTATGTTATCTGAATATTTGTGTGGGGTAGGCAGGAGAGATCTCAGACTTTTCCGCCTTCCCCTTGGGGATGGGCCTCTGCAGGCCTATGTGCTGCGTGGCTTAGAGTAGCAAAGCCCAGGTGCTCCAGGACTCATTTATACCCATCTGCCCATCATTGAGAACCTACCTAGTGCCATTCCTGCTGGCAGTTTGTATCCTCCCAAAATTTATATATTGGAATCCTAATCCCCCCAAAAGATGGTATTAGTGGTGTAGGACCTTTGTTCTTGAAGTGAAACCCTCATGAATGGAATTAGTGACTTTATGAAAGAGGTTCCACAGATACCCCTAGCTCCTGGTACTGTTTATTTTCTCCTGTTTTCATTGCTTCTACAGATGAGTTCTCAAAGGTGTTTTTAAATGTCGTGGAGTTTTTTGCCTGTGTTGTCTTCTATATATTTTCTGATCTTTTAACCTGTTTTGAGTTGGTTTTGTGTATGCTGTAAGATAGTAGTCTATTTTCATCCATTTGCATGTGGCAGTCCAGTTTTCCCAGCATATTTATTGAAGAGACTTTTCTTGTTCCAGTGTCTTTTGTCATAGGTTAGTTGACCATATATGTGCGGTTTTATTTCCGGATTTTCCGTTTGATTCCATTGGTCTGTGTGTCTGTTTTTGTTCCAGTACCATGCTACTTTTATTATTTTGGCTTTGAAGTCTGGGAGTGTAATATCTCTGTTTTTCCCTGTTTTAGTCAGGAGAGCTTAGGCTATTCAGGGTTTTTTGTCATTCCATGTGAATTTCAGCAATATTTGTTCTGTTTCTTTGAAGAATGTCATTAAGTTTTTTTTTGGAATTGCATTTAATCTGTAGATATACCTTTTGATGATTCTTCTCATCCATGAGCAGGGAATGTCTTTCCGTTTCTTTGTGCCTTCTTTTTATTTTGATACTGCTTTATAATTTTCCTTGTATAGATCTTTCACCTCCTTTGGGAGGTTTATTTCCAGGTATTTAAGTTTTTTTGGTACAGTTTTGAATGGGATGGTAAATGGAATGGTTTGCTTAATTTCTTCCTCTTCAAGCTGATTGTTTGCATATGGGAAGGCTACTGATTTTTATGTGTTAATCTTGTAAACTGCTACTTTACTGAACTAGTTTATTGTTTTGATTTGTTTTTCTATTGATTTTTTATGGTATACATATCATATCATCTACAAATAATGATAGCTTTACTTCTTCTTTCCCATTGTTTTCCTTTCCTGTCTTTCTCTTGCCTAATTGTTCTAGCTAAGACCCTTCCCATATTATATTTAAAAGCAGTGGTGAGAGTGGAATCCTGTCTTGTTCCAGATCTTAAATAAAAGGCTTTCAGTTTTTCACCATTGAGAATGATCTTAGTTGTGATATAAGTTCCTTTTACTCCCATTTTATTGAGTTTTTATATAGATGGGTTTTGAATCTTGTTGAAAGCTTTTTCAGTGTCTTTTAAAATGATCATGCCACTTTCGTCTTTAGGTGGACTAGATTGATGATTGTGTGTTGAACTAATCTGACAGCCCTGAAATGAGTCCCACTTGGTCATGGTGGATGATTCTTTAAATACATTGCTGGATTCAATTTGACAAGATTTTTTGAAGGTTTTTGCATTTCGGTTCATCAGAGATATCTGTCTATAGTTTTCTTTTTTGTATGTGCTGTCTGTTTGGTTTGGTATCAAGGTTGGTTTTATAAAGTGTGTTTGGGACTTTCTCCCATTCTCATTCTTTTGGGGAAGAATTCAAGGGTACATTTTAAGCCCTCTTTTATGGTTTGATAGAATTCACTAGTAAAACCATCTCATCTTTGGCTTTTGTTCTTAGGGAGACTTTTGATTACTCTTTCAATTTCTGTACTTGTGGTTGATCTATTTAATCTGTCTGTTTCATACTGGTTCAGTGTTGAAAGGTTGTATGATTCTTAAAATGTGTCATTTCTTACAGGTTGTCCAGTTTGTTTGCATAAAGACATTAATGGCAGTGCCTTATGATCCTTTGTATTTTTGTGGTCTCTGTTGTAATTTTGACTCTTTTGTTTCTGATTCTTTTTATTTGGACTTCTTCTTTTCTTACTGAGCTTCACTGAGTATTTGTCTATTTTGTTTATACTTTCCAAGAACCAACTCTTGGTTTCATTGATATTTTGAATGTTTTTTTTTAAAGATTTATTTATTTATGCATACAAGAACTGGGGTGTAGGCCAGAGGTGTGGGGAGTGGTGAGAGGATTCACCAGACAGAGTAGGGAGCAGAACAGGCAGATCAACTGAAGTACACTGCTGAGGGGAGCAGCGGGCGAGGTAGGAGAGGTCTGTTGTGCGATGTGGGAAGCTTCCTGACTGGGATCGAACTCATGCTGCAGTGGCTGCGGGTAGCTTCATAGTGCTGAGACTTAACCCGTTGCGCCACGAGGGAGGCCCTGAATGGTCTTTTTGATTTCTCATTTTTTAATTTCTATTCAAACTGTTATTATTTCTTCTAGTTATTTTTGGTTTCATTTCTTTTTCTGATTCATTCAGATGTAAAGTTAGATTGCTTATTTGACTTTTCTTGTTTATTGTTGTTGACCTGAATTGCTATGTATGTCCCTTTTAATACAACTTGTAGTGCATTCCATAGGATCTGGTAGCTTGTCTGTTCGTTTTTGTTAATGTTCAGACGATTTTTTTTATTTCTCTTTGATTTCTTCAGTGATCCAGGAGTTACTCGAAAGCATTTGTTTAGTTTCCACATTTGATTTATTTCCTGGTTTCTTTTTGTGGTTGATTTCAAGCTTTATACCCTAGTGATCAGAGAAGATGCTTGATAAAATTTCCATTTTCATATATTTTTTGAGGTATGTGTCATGTCCTAGCCTGTGATTTATCCTGGAAAATGTTCCATATTACCCTGATAAGAATGTGTATTTGGTTCTTTTGGGATGGAAGACTCTGTGTATATCTATTAAGTAAGTTCATCTGGTTGCTTTACTTAAGACCATTATTTCCTTGTTTCCTTTCTGTAATCTATCCATTGGTATAAACAGTGTCTTAAGATCTTTTACTGTTGTATTGGTCTGTAAATGTGTTGTTTAGGTCTGTTTATATTTTTATTTATTTGGGGGCATCTGTGTTAGGTGCATAAATATTGGTGAGTTATATCTTTTTGATGAATCGTTCTCTTGACCATTACATAGTGCACATTTTCATCATTATTTACCTTTTTTGCTTGAAAGTAAAATTAATCAGAGTAGTTGATCCTACTTTTTGTGTGTTTTTAGTTTGAATACCATGCTCCAATCTTTTATTTTGTACTTTATTTGCATTTAGATCAGAACTGAGTCTGTTGTTTGCAAATATATGTGGATCATACTTTTTATCCAGTTTGTCAACTTGTGTCTTTTAATTGATGAGCTTAGACCATTCACATTTAGAGGTGATTATTGATATATGAGGTTTTCTCTCTTGGTTTTTGTTGTGTTGTCATTTTGTTGTTTGTTTTTCCATGCGTTTCTGCTATTTCTTTTGGATGCTTTTCCTTAGTGATTCTCTTGGTTTATTCTTCTTTTAACTGTCTCTATTCTAGATATTTGCTTTGCAATTACTATGAGGGATATAACAAACTTTCTGTATCTAAAGTGTGTTTATACTTGTTTATACTTCTTATTCTGTACCACTATGTATCACCTTGCTCAAGGTTTTGTGTTCTTATGGTTTTTTCTGTTAATGTGGGAGAAGCATGTTCAACATTTCTTGTAGCGGAAGTCTGATAGTGGCAAATTCCATTTTCTTTTGTTTATCTGGGAAAATATTCATCGTATTAGAATGATAACTTTGAAGGAATTCGTATTCTTGGCTGGAAGTTTTTGTCTCTTATAGAAAACTAAAACTCATTCCACTGTCTTCTAGCATTGATAGCATCTGCTGAAAAATCTGATAAAAGTGTCATTGAGGTACCTTTATTTGTTACATTCTTTTTCTCTCTAGCAGCCTTTAGTACCTTTTTTCTTTATCTTTGACTTTTGATAATTTAACAATAATGTGTCCTGGTGGAGGGCATTTTGCAATTAGACATTTTGGTATTTTAAAAATATTTTTGCTTGAAAATTGTTTTTAATTCTTTCCTTAGGTTTATGAAGTTTTCAGCTATCAATTCTTTGAACACTGTCTCTGTTTCCTTCTCTTTCTCTTCACCTTCTGGAATACCCATCGTCCTTTTTTTCTTCTAATGGAATGTGATATTTCTTGTAGAGTTTCTTCATTTTTCCAAAATTTTATTTCTCTTTCCTCTACTTGGGTCATTTGTACATTTGTAATTTTAGTTTCCAAACTTCTATCATCTGCCAGTTATTAAGTCTCTCATCTACTAGCTTTTAAGGTTTCAGTATTTATTGTCATTTTCTTTGGCATCTCTGTGGGTTTTTAAAATATCTTAAACTTTCTATTGAAGATATTTTTTTTTTATTCCTGGATCTCTTTTCTAAGATTCTGCTTCTCCCTTTCTGTATTTGTTTGAACTGCTAGGACTTAACTGAGTTTTTTAAACTTTGTTATTTTAAAATCTTTGTGATGTCCTTGAAGTCTGTGCCTTTTATATATAGGTCTCTGGACTTCTTTTCTTCAGCTTTTACATCCTCTGTTTAGATGTTTATTTCTTCCTTGGTGTATGTATTATTTTCTGTGCTACTCTCCAATTGGGATGTGGTGGACTTATTTTTATTTACTTCTCTCTTTGTTTGACTTGGCAGCAAGTAAGGAGGGGAAGGAAAGCTAGATTACATGGGTTCAGTCTCAGCCTTGGGTAGGGAGGAAGGGCTATTCCAGAAGGATAGATTTACCCTTTCTCGAGTATAAGCTCTACTCTCTACTTCATGGATCCCAATTTCTATGTCTGCCTCCTTGCCACTCCTCTCTGAGGTGTGGGTTATACAGTGTGTGTAGGTCACAGGGCATGAGGGGCGCTCTACCCATTGTGAGACACAGATCTCTCTGATCTCCCAGTAGGGAGGGAACAGGGGTCTCAACACCTGTGCTGCTGATACCCAGATTATCTATGACTAAACCAATAGTGCTTGCACCTACTCCGTTTGCATGATAGTCTGAGCTGTTCCCGCACTGAAAAGATTTGCCATGCCCAGTCCATGGCTGTTCTATGTCTAGCCCCTGCTGAATGGCAGCAGCCCTGGCTTTATCTCCCTCATTTCACCTGCTCCACCCCACAGCTGACTATTACCCTCAGTGTAAAATCCTCATGACATAATCCCTAGTCCTTGGTGATGAACTGGTGAAGGTTTTGTTAACGAATTTTAATTTTTCTTTTTTTGTAAATATATGTATTTTTATTGTTATTTATATCTTTTACATTTTGTATTCTCCTTGGGTAACCCACCACCAATTCACCCATGATCCATCTCTGTGATCCCTTGTGTCCTTTTCTACTCCATTTTGTGCACTTACCCTCTCCACCCCCACTACCCCCCCCCCCAGCTGCGTGTCTCTCTCCTATTTGATTTCCTTATAGTCCTGTTATAAGTGAAACCATTCGATATTTTTCTCGTTCTTTCTGGCTTATTTTGCTGAGCATGATCCCTTCTAATTCCATCCATGTCATTGCAAATTGCATGTGTTTATCTTCTTTGAATGCTGAATAGTATTCCATTGTGTATATGTACCACATCTTCTTGATCCAGTCATCTATTTTTGGATATCTGGGTTGCTTCCATACCTTTGCTATTGTGAACAGTGTTGCAGTGAACATACGGGTGCTTCTATCCTTTTCAATTAGTGTTTTTGTGTCCTTTGGGTAGATTCCCAAAAGTGGTATTACTGGGTCATATGGAAGCTCCATTTTTAGCAGTTTGAGGAACCACCATACAGCTTTCCATAGTGGTTGGACCAGTTCACATTCCCACCAGCAGTGTAGAAGAGTTCCTTTTTCTCCACATCCTTTCCAGCATTTGTTGTTGCCTGTATTTTTAATGTGTGCCATCCTCACAGGTGTGAGGTGGTATCTCATTGTGATTTTGATTTGCATTTCCTTGATTATAAGTGATGTTGAACATTTTTTCATGTACCTGTTGGCCATTTGCTTTTCTTCTTTGGAGAAGTGCCTTTTGAGCTCTTCTGCCCATTTTTTTCTGACTGGGTTATTGGCTTTTGTTTTTGTTGAGTTTTGTGAGTTCCTTGTAAATTTTTGTTATCAGTCTTTTATTGGTTGTATTGTGTGTGAAGATCTTTTCCCAGTTGGTAGGGTGTCTGTTAGTTTTGGTTAATGTCTCTTTTGCTGTACAGAAGCTTTTTATTTTGATGTAATCCCATCTGTTTATTTTGTCCTTCACTTCCTTCGCTTTGGGGGATGTGTCTTTAAAGATTTTACTGAGGTGTATGTTGTGTAGAGTTTTGCCTATATTTTCTTCTATAAATTTTACGGTTTCAGGTCTTACATCCAGGTCTTTTATCCATTTTGAGTTGGCTTTTGTGCAGGGCGTGAGGTAGTAGTCTAGCTTCATTTTTTTGCATGTAGCAGTCCAGTTTTCCCAGCACCATTTGTTCAATAGACTGTCCTTGTTCCACTGCATTTTCTTTGCTCCTTTATCAAAGATTAGTTGTTCATAGATATGTGGCTTTAATTCTGAGTATTCTATTCGGTTCCATTGGTCTTTGTGTCTGTTTTTGTTCCAGTACCATGCTGTTTTTTTTTTTATAATATGTATTTTTATTGTTATTTGTGTCTTTTACATTTTGTATTCCCCTTGGGTAGCCCACCACCAATTCACCCGTGATCCATCTCCACCATGCTGTTTTAATTATTACAGCTTTTATTTTTCTTAGTTGTGCTTTAGGGAAGAAGTCAATCAAAACCTTTCTTTTTCAAAATGTTATTGATCTGGTACCAGGATTTGAACTAGTTCTAGTGAATTTCAGCCTTCTGTGATTTGTTAATAAACAAGTCCAAACCGAGTTTCATAATGGTATCTTGTGCCCATCCTAATCACTTCATATTTGTCTTACTTGTTTTTCTTATGAATTTTGTCAAATTTTAATTTCATTTTCAATCAGGATGCTTCTTTACAGAACTGATTTAGTATCTTGTAGTCTTTTGGGTAAAGTCTTCCCGGAAGATGTACACCTTCCAAGAGTCTTTAATTTTTTTTTAAGTGTTTGTGGTTTTACACATAATCTTAAATTTGGGATATAAAATGGGAGTTGAAATGTCAGACTAATTCCCCATTAATTTATTTTAAGAAACACATGTTAATATTACCTTTCATGTAAATAAATGAGTACAGAATTGATGCTCTTCCCTTTGCTTTAAAAATCATTTAGGTGTTTATTTTCATTGCAAAAATGGTTTTAAAGTTTTAAAACATTTTTGAGAAACCACTTAGAATTCATTTAGAAATAGTTCTTAAAAGCTTTTTTAAAATCATGTAGGAAGAGTCCAGAGGAATTAGTATGTAAATTGGTGATTGAATCAATCTTTTAGATCTAATTTGGTATAAGACAATCTTGAAGAGCTAAATTTTAAGAATTTAATGATAAGAATTTTAAAAATCAAGCATTTTAAATTAATTAAACAGTGAACAGGCAGAATGAGTATAAGTGAAAGTGTATTTGTAGCTAAGTGATGCATTTTTAAAATGTCAGTACATTTCTGAAGGTGATAGATTGCTTTATCGTGCACAAGAATAAAAATATTTTCCATAAAAAAATAGAACACCTTCCATAAAAACATCCTCCAGTTTTGATTAACTGCTAAAGTGCATAAAAGGGATAGTTTTGCCCCCCAAAGTTGTAAAATCACTTTCCACTTGCCACTTTATGAAAGCCTCTTTATGACAAGCATATCATAGCTTTTGTTCAATTAACATTTGTCTGTAATATTTTATTTCTTCTTAAAATAATGTGTTTATGGTAATATATTAATAGCTGTTATATCTAAATAGAAATACAGTGTGGTATATTTAATAATTACCATTTTCACTGTTTTGAAAATTCAGAGTGTCTTTTAAAATTAGAAATTTTTTTAAAAGATTTATTTTATTTATACATACAAGCTAGGGTACAGGCCCAGCTGTGGAGTGGCGAGAGGGTTCACCAGAGACAGAGTGGGGAGCAGAACAGGCAGATCAGAAATACACTGCTGAGGGGAGCAGCGGGCGAGGCAGGAGAGGTCTGCCGCACCATGTGGGAATCTCTCCGGGTGAGCGTCGATCTCGCATGGCCGCTGCGGACAGCTCCACAGCGCAGTGCTTAACTGCTACGCCACCGGGGAGGCCCTAAAATTAGAAATTTTTAATGGAAAGTTTAAGAGATTTAGAAACTATGTCAGGTTGCATAGCAATTAAGAATGAGAACCCACGTGGACCCCAAGTCCTTTGATTACTACTTAAGAAGAAGCCAACATGTTTTTGTAGTCCATCCTTCCTGTCTTATGGAAAAGTAGCTCTGTGGGCTAACTAATACATGCAACTATAGGAAAAGTGGGAACTGTTATGTCTGTAGTTTAAATTGTCTGAAAAATGTAGGGGTAACTAAAGTTTAAAGATTTTATTACTTTAGTGTCCTAGTGTACATTATAAGTATATCTAATCTCTAATATATTGTATGTAACTTTTTCAAATATATTTAACTTCCAAACCCTTTGTGGGAAAGTTCTATGCAGGACTGAATTTCTAAGGAAGGCAATTTGAGAAGTACTGTAATATATTTCTTGAAGTACAATTGTTATACTTTATAAATAGTCACATTAACCTGAGCAGCATGTCCCTAGCCTCACATTTCAGAGAGAGAAAATTAATGTTAAGATTCACATGTGTATCAAATTCCAGAGCTGATTAATTGATTCCTTTTTTACCTTGTGATTTTTGCCTGCCTTGTTACATGCTCCAGAAAGATTTAGTAGCCTGAGAGTGTGGAGAAAAATAAAATTATTCAAGTGCTTCTGCTTATAAGAGCCACCAAAATGTATCATAACTGTTAATAAGATTTAATGCAAGGAAATAATTCAAAGAAATAAAACTTTAAACGTGTTTTATTCTATTTCTTTTAATAGTGTTTTATAGTTTTCTTTGTATAGGTGCTTTATCTCTTTTGTTAGGTTTATTCCACGGTATTTGATTTTTTTTGTTGTTGTTTTGATTGTAAAGGGTGTTTTTCTTGCTTTCCTCTTCTTCGGATTGATTGTTTGCATATAGGAAAGCTACTGATTTTTGTGTGTTGATTTTGTATCCTGCTACTTAACTAAATTGATTATTTGGATTAGTTTTTCTGTGGAGTTTCTCGTGTTCTCTATGTATATTATCATATCATCTGCAAATAGCTTTACTTCTTCTTTCCCTATTTGTATTCCATGTATGCTTTTCTCCTGTCTTATTGCTCTGATTAGAACTTCCAGTATTATATTGAAAAACAGTGGTGACAGTGGACAACCTTGTCTTGTTCCAGATTTCAAGGGAAAAGCTTTCAGTTTTTCACCATTGAAAAACATATTGGCTGTGGGTTTGTCATATATGGCCTTTATTCTGTTGAAGAATATTCCTTCTATCCCTAGAATTTTGGGGACTTTCATCATAAATGGATGTTGGACTTTGTCGAATGCTTTCTCATCATCTGTTGACAGGTTCATATGGTTTTTATGTTTCTTTTTGTTGATGTGTTGGATTACATTTATTGATTTTCTGATGTTGAACCATCTTTGTGTCCCTGGGATAAATCCCACTTGGTCATGGTGAATTATCTTCTTGATGCATTGTTGGATTCTGTTAGCTAAAATTTTATTGAGGATTTTTGCATCAGTGTTCATTAGAGAGATTGGCCTGTAGTTTCCTTTTTTTGTGTTGTCCTTGTTCGGTTTTGGTAATGTTGGCTAATTTTGGTAATTAGGGTAATTTTGGCTTTGTAGAACGTATTTGGTAGTATTCCTTCGTTCTCAATTTTTTGAGAGAGTTTGTGTAAGATAGGCACTAAGCTCATTTATGAATGTTTGGTAAAATTCATTTGTGAAGCCATCCAGTCCTGGGCTTTTGTTTTTGGGGACTGTTTTGATCACTGTTTCTATTTTGGTACTTGTAACACTGGTCAACAGTGAGATCATAACTGACTTTAAAAGGCCCTAATCTGTAGTATCTTGGTGTGCTGAATATGAATAAAACCCTGAAAATTTTTTATTGGATCTCGTTTTGAAGATATTTCATATAATTTATTTTATATGTTTCACCGCGTGAATTTATCCACTAGGACTGCAACAACATCCTCAATTAGCCTAGAATGATGTAATGTTGCATTGCATTGCATAATACCATCATTCACACATCATCCAGAGTTTATTGCATCATTTTTTGATGCAACGCAATACTACTGCCAGGCAGCAGCTGAAGTAAGCTGACGTCAGCAGTGCACTATAGAAAGCCCTGTTGGAAAGGTTGAGCATTGAAAATATTTCAGACTTTGTGTGAGACAGTTGAAGCTACATTTCCATAGAACTGTTATTATTTTATCCATTTAGGCACAATACAGAACAGTAATGCCTCGAAAGTGTGTTAATAGCTTGGATAATTTCTGTTCTATTTGTGGGGAAGTGACATTTGCCAACCAGAAGAAAAGTATCACTTCTCAAGTGAAGAAGACTTATCATCTTGGCTTTGGATGCAAGGTTGGTGACCAGGACAAGCCTTAGGCCCTGCATATATGCTGTGAGACATGTACAACACAGCTTTCACAGTGGTTAAATGGCAAAAGACCATCAATGGCGTTTGCAGTCCCCATGAAGTGGAGAGAGCCAAGCCACCACATAAAACACTGTTACTTCTGCTTGGTTCCTCCTCTTGCCAGCGGAATAACAAAGCAAAAGAAGTCGAGAATAGTCTATCCAAACATTCCATCTGCATTGAGCTGACCAGTTCAACAACTTGCAGGGTGATGCAAAACAAGCATGGAATGCTTTTCACCTAGTGTCTACAAAACTTTCTTGGGAATGTTAGGGCAAAAACTGGAAGGAACTAGTAGAAGACATGCCGATACAGTATCAGAAACTTGGGTGCAATATGTCTCTAAAGATTCACTTCCTTCATTCCCATCTGGATTTCTTCCCTGACACTGTGGTATGGGTAGTGATGAACATGGCGAATGTTTTCATCAAGATATCGCATGAATGGAACAAAGATGCCAGGGAAAATGGTCCACTACAATCGTGGCTGACTACTGCTGGACATTCCCCAGAGATGCTTCTGAGCTGTGCAAGAGACAAGCGAAGAAATCTAGGAAGTAGTCTATGACTTGATTTTTTACAGGTATTAACCGTAGGCCTTTTACTACTGGCATGCATTTTGTGATGTAAACATCCATTTATTGCAGATTACAAAAAAACTAGAGCCAAAATTAGAATTTGACTGTAGTATTTGTGTTGAGCACATACAAATTGATAGGAAATGACTAATTTTATTTCAGTAACATGACTTTTGTAAAAATTTGTTGACTAGTGATTGGCATGCATTTTGTTATGTAAACATCAATTTATTGTAGATTCCAAAAAAAACTAGAGCCAAAATTAAAATTTGACTGTCAGATTCGTATTGAGGAAATGACTAATTTTATTACAGTGCTAGGACTTTTTAAAAAATTTGTTGACCAGTGTAATTGGTCTTTTTAGGTGCTCTTTGTCTTCTTTATCTAATTTTGGATGATTGTATCATTCTAGGAATTTGTCCATCGTTTCCAGATTGTTGAACTTGTTTGTATGTAGATTTTCATGGTAGTCTCTGATTATTTTTTTGAATTCCTCTGAGTCTGTTGTAATTTCTGCTTTTTCATTTATGATCCTAATATTTGTGTTTTCTCCAGTTTTTTTTTTTTTTTCTTCTTGAATCTGGCTAGAGGTTTGTCTATTCTGTTTATTTTTTCAAGGAACCAAGTTTTGGTTTTGTTGATCTTTTGGATTGTTTTTTTTAATTTCTATTTTATTGATTTCTGCTTTGATTTTTATTATTTCCTTTCCTCTATTGGTTTTGGATTTTTTTGTTGTTCTTTTTCTAATTCTTGGAGCTGCGCGATTAAATTGTTTCTTTGAGTTGTTTCTTGTTTCTTGATGTGAGCCTGTATTGCTATGTATTTTTCTCTCAATACTGCTTTTGACTGCATCCCATACATTCTGGAAAGTGGCGTCCTCATCATTCAACTCAAAGTATTTTTTAATTTCTTCTTTGATCTCATTAATCCAGTGGCCTTCCAGTAGTGTGGATTTCAGTCTCCATGCAGAGGGAGGGTTCCTTGTTTCTTTTCATGATTTATTTCTAGTTAAAACTTCAAAAGATTAATGTGGTAATTTTAATAGTGATAAAGGTTAAATAACCGATAAACTCACAATTGGAATAGTGAAGGAGATGAACTGAGTTCATCCATGTTGCTGGCATTTTTCTAGTCAACCACTTGGTTATTCAGGTGTATTCCTCACATTAATATTACTAGGCAAATGGTGTCATTTTTACAGAAGAGTAAACTGAGGGTCAGGCAAATGTAGGAGACCCAGAATTTTCTTGACCCCAATAATCAGGCCCTAATGTCCTCATGAGGATAGTAGAATGTTATGTTTCATTAGAATTATGTATGAATGGTTCTGGCACTATACTGGTGAGCGAACTATATGTGTGTACATACTGAAGTATGAAACCTATAGTAAGTAAACCAATAGAAAATCAATCAAAATTTTATTTAAAAAAGAATTGTTAGTTTGTAGATGTGGGAATCGTTGTGAAAACATTTTAGTAAAACCATCATGTGCACACTAATTTGATCTATGTAAACATGATAATTAAGAGGTCATAGGAATCCTACCTGATAGTATTATTTTAGATGTAACTTCTATTTTTAATTAAATATAGCCTCTTTTAAAAAAATGTCTGCATTAGGGCTACTTCTGCTGTCCTGTTCTACTCAATACCTGACCCTCAACTTCTATAGATTCATACATTTATAAATTATGTACTTATAGTTCAGCTTAGAGAAATGTAGGGATTTATTTTAATTCTCACTAACAATAAGATTTGACTTAAGACTGAAGTTAAGAACTTCAACTCTAGAATCAGGCAACTAAGGTTTGAATAGCCATATCACTAGCTATGTGACTTTAGTTGGGCCCTGTTTATGTTTTCACTACACTATTTTTTAAAAAAGGCTGTGCAAAAGAGTCTGGCATATAGTAAGCTCCTAACAAGCTAGCTACTGTTATCCTGAAGATCATTATTTATTATTACTTCCAAGAATTGTTTTTACCTGAGTTCAAAATTGATGTCTATTTGACTGTATTTGATGTCCTATAATAAGCTACCAAACACTTGGTTGTTTAGAACAGCCATTTTGTTTACTAGCTCAAAATTCTTTGGATTGGTAATTAGGGCTCAGCTAAGTTTAGTGGTTTGCTGGGCTTGGTTGGGTTGTTCTTTTTGGTTGGACTTGTTCACATTTCTAGAACCTCTCCCTGTTTTCTTCTCATTGAGCAAACTAGCCTGGGCCTGTTTACATGATGTCAGAAAACTGCCCAGTTGGAGAATGGCAGAGACATGGCCTCTTGAGACCAAGCTCAGCTTCTGATTCACACAAGTATCAATTTCTGTTGCATTCTGTTGGTCAAAGTTACAGGGTTAACCTAGATACAAAGAGAGGACAGTAGAGTTCACCTTTTAATGGGAGTTGCTGTGAACAGTTTCTACATTTTTAAATCTACCACATAGATTACGTAATAGAAAACCCTATTGCACAGTGGTTAATATCGACAGATTGGCTTTTGATAAGGAATAAAAAGATTAAAAATTAAATGTCAAGACGGTTGTTAAAGACTCAATAATATAGCATATTCATGAAAATAAATTTGGGTACAATTGGTAACTAATTTTTTTTATACTCTTAGGAGTTAAAGTGGTTTTAATTTCAGAAAATCTTCACTATTAGAAAAATTAAAATGAGGATATAGTTTTTAATTGTCTCTAAAGATAAGTCAATAAAAAATATCAATTACCTTTTATATCCCCCCAAATTAATAAAAGACAATTTTTTTTACTTTGCAAACTTGTTGTATAACATTCATTCTATGCAATCTCAGGTTATGAATTAAGAGGTGAAGTAATTTGTGTCAAATGCAGTAGGTGTCTGTAGGGTAAGTGAAAGAGGCATCAGGATTTACCTGCCCTACCGCCATTAGATTTGATGATGGACACCTGCGGTCCCGCACGTGTGCCTCGTGGTGGCGTGCGTGTGCGTCAGTCTCCTGGCGTCAGTCTCCTGGGCCTGGAGAGACACTATATAAGGGCGGTGTCACAGCAGTGAGGGAGCGCAAGAGAGAGCATGGCAGCAATGGAGAAAGCGTGGCAGAAGCGGCACAGCGCCAGAGAGCCCAGAGAAAGTAAAAGATTTGCCCGGGACTAGGATGCTATTAGGCTTCCTCCTGCCTGCCCTGTACCTGGTTGCCACTCCTGCAATAAATATTTAAATTTATCTTATCATCTCAGATCATTTAACTTTTGTTTTTCTTTAGAATTTGTTAATATGAGAGTATTCACTTTTTGCCTTCTGTTTCTAATGACCAACTAGATTACTGATATGTCAGTTAATTTTACATGTTGTTTTTCAGCTGACTATCTGGCTCAGGCATTTGATTCTCTTTGTATGGACTTAAAGACAGATGAAGGAAAAGTCTTATTTTTGGAGTACCAAGCTGTTCCAGTAATACTAAGTCATCTAAGAATATCCAGTAAAGGACTCCTATCCAATGTCATTGATAGTTTACTTCAGATGACAGTGGAATCTAGTAAGTTCTTAATTTTATATACTTAAAGAAATGACAATGGAATGCTTATTTTCATCTCTTCCAAATGTTGAACTTTTTATATACAATACTGTTGTATTTTACAATGTAAATTCTTTTAAAAAAAATACTTATTTTCATTTATGCATGCAAGAACTCTGGGGTGTAGGCCAGAGGTGTGAGGGGGCAGTGAGAGAATTCACCAGAGATAAAGTGGGGAGCAGAACAGACAGATCTACTGAAAAACACTGTGAAGGGAGCAGTGGGCGAGACAGGAGAGGTCTGCTGTGCCTGTGAGTTAGCTCCCTGGCCGGGGATCGAACTCACGTTGGCAGTGGCTAGCAATAGCACAATAGTGCTGAGACTTAACCACTTGTGCCACCAGGGAGGCCCTACAATGTAAAGTTTTAAAAAATATATTTTGAAAGCTAAGTAATAGTCATTAATGGCATCACCAAGAATTATTAACCTAATCTTCAGTCCCAAGTTTTTAGTAACTTGGCATAATTTCCAGTTTTGAGGATATACTCTCTAAGTAGTTAAAGAAAGCAAATAATCATTATCTACATGCTATCATGAATCTTGATCTCTGGATCTAGAACTTATTTGTGAACATACTTGTATTTCTTAGTTTGACGCAGTTACTAGTTTTCATTAAAAGCTAATTCTCCTTGATTTAGGCAATACCACTTTTTTCCTTTTTGCTATTTTAAAATTTATTCTATCATATTATATTTTGTTTTTAAGGAAATTAAATCAAGGATAATTTCAATGAAATGATAAATGTGATGTTTCTAACAAAGCTGCAATCTTTTTTTTCCTTTTTTAAATTTAACTTATATCCTTTACATTATTGTATATTCCCCGTAGGTTTCCCAGCACCATCACCACAGTCCCTTGTGCTCTTTTCTCCCCCATTCTGGTCTCTCTTGCACCCACTCCCCTGCAGAATGTCTTCTATTTGTGGTTGCCTGCTAGTTTTTACTTTTGTTTGTGTTTTTTGTGTTATTTTCTCCTTCTGATTTCTCGTTTGTCTCTCTTATATTCCCCCTATAAGTGATACCATTCGATATTTTTCTTTTACCTTCTGGCTTATTTTGCTGAGCATGATTCCTTCTAGCTCCATCCATGTTGCTAAGAATTGCGTTAGTTTATCATTTTTGATTGCTGAATAGTAAGTACTCCATTGTATACATGTACCACATGTTCTTGATCCAGTCATCAATTTTTGGTCATTTGGGTTGTTGCCATGTTTTAGCTATTGTAAATAGTGCTGCAATAAACATAGGTGTGCATGTGACCTTTTGGATTAATGTTTTTGTGTTCTTTGGGTCCATTCCTAGGAGTGGAATTGCTGGGTCATATGGAAGCTCCATTTTTAGTTGTTTGAGAAACCACCATACAGCTTTCCATAGAGGTTGAACCAATTTGCAGTCCCACCAACAGTGTAGGAGCATTCCTTTTTCTCCACATCCTCGCCAACATTTGTTGTTTTCTATTTTTTTAATGTGTGCCATTCTTGTTGGTGTAAGGTGGTATCTCATTGTGGTTTTTATTTGCATTTCCCTGATTATGAGGGATGTTGAACATTTTTTCATCTGTCCGTTTGCCATCAGCATTTCTTCTTTGGAGAAGTGTCATTTACGTTCTTCTGCTCATTTTTTTAACTGGATTTTCGCTTTGTTTTTGTTGAGTCTTGTGAGTTCTTTGTAGATTTTTGTGATCAGACCCTTATCTGTTGTATGGAGTGCAAAAATTTTCTCCCAGTCAGTAGGCTATTTGTTTTGGTAAATCTCTTTTGCTGTACAGAAGCTTTTTAGTTTGATGTAATCCCAGCTGTTTATCTTTTCCTTCACTATCTTTGCTTTGGGGGCTGTGTCTTTAAAAATGTTACTAAGATGGGGCCTCCCCGGTGGTGCAGCTGTTAAGCGCTGCGCTGTGGAGCTGTCCGCAGCAGCGACACCAGTTAAATGCCCGGCCTGGGAGATTCCCACGTGGCGCGGCAGACCTCTCCTGCCTCGCCCGCTGCTCCCCTCAGCAGTGTGTTTCCGTTGATCTGCCTGTTCTGCTCCCCGCTCTGTCTCTGGTGAACCCTCTTGCCGCCCCCATGCCTCTGGCCTGTACCCCAGCTTGTATGTATAAAAAAAAAAGTTACTAAGATGTATGTCATGTAGTGTTTTGCTTATGTTTTCTTCTATATATTTTATGGTTTTGGGCCTTATGTACAAGTCTCTTACCCATTTTGAATTGGTTTTCATGCATGGCATGAGGCAGTAGTCTAGTTTCATTTTTCTGCAGCTAATTGTCCAGTTTTCCCAGCACCATTTGTTGAACAAACTGTCCTTGTTCCATTGCATATTCTTTGCACCTTTATCAAATATTAGCTGTCCATATATATGTGGGTTGATTTCTGGGTTTTCTATTTGATTCCATTGGTCTGTGTGTCTCTTTTTGTTCCAGTACCATGGTGTTTTAATTATTATGACTCTGTAGTATTGAAGTAGGAAGTTCATAAGTTTGCTGCTTGGAAATGAAAGTTGCTAAAGTTGCTAAGTTCACTGCTTGGATACTGCTGCTTGCTGGGGGGTGGAAAGCTGCTGGGAAAGTCTCTATGCTGTACTGCTTGTCCACAATGGTAGCTATGGTTATCTTGACCCCCTTCCTAAACAATAAAATTTATGATGGATGGGGTAGGTAAGTTTCCTTATGCAAACTGTATAAAAGCCTGCAATTCCTGTAATTCGGGGCTCAGATTTTGGGAGTTATCCCACGGGGCCCGCCAGTATGACAATTAAATCTCTCTCTCTACCTCTCCAAGTGCCGCCTGATTTCTCTGGGAAAGTTGCCACAACAGTATAGTTTGAAGTCTGGGAGAATGATACCTCCAGTCTCCTTTTTGTTGAGGGGGTCTTTGGCTATTTGAGGTTTTTTTTGTGGTTCCATATGAACTTCATCAGTATTCATTCCATCTCTTTGAAGAATGTCATTGAGATTTTTATTGGAATAGTGTTGAATCTGTAAATGCTTTCAGTAGTATGGCAATTTTGATAATATTAATTCTTCCAGTCCATGAGCAGGGGATATCTTTCCATTTCTTTGTATCTTCTTCTATTTCTTTTAATAGTGTTTTATAGTTTTCTTTCTTTTGTTAGGTTTATTCCCAGGTATTTGATTTTTTTTTTTTAAGATTTATTTATTTATGCATACAAGCTGGGGTACAGGCTAGAGGCATGAGGCAGCGAGAGGGTTCACCAGAGACAGAGTGGGGAGCAGAACAGGCGGATCGATGGAAATACACTCAGAGGGGAGCAGCGGGCGAGGCAGGAGAGGTCTGCCGCGCCATGTGGGAATCTCCCTGGCTGGGCTTCGAACTCCTGTTGCCGCTGCCGACAGCACCACAGCGCAGCGCTTAACTGCTGCACCACCAGGGAGACCCCTGATTTTTTTTTGTTGTTGTTGTTTAGATTGTAAAAGGGGTGGTTTTCTTGATTACTTCTTCAGATTGATTGTTTACATATAGGAAAGCTACTGATTTTTGTGTGTTGATTTTGTATCGTGCCACTTTACTAAATTGATTGATTATTTTGATTAGTTTTTCTGTGGAGTTTCTCATGTTCTCTATGTATATTATATCATCTGCAAATAGTGATAAAAGCTGCAATCTTCTATGTCCATACCTATGTTTTTAGTAATGGACCTTATATACATATAAACTTTTTACTCAGTTAAAAGTTTTCATTTGAAAGAATGTTTTCTGTAAGGAAACATAATGGAAGATCTAGTTTTAGTGACCGAAAAGTATATAATAATTTTTTAAGTTTAGAAGAAGTTAACCTCTCTTAATTTCATCATCTTTGTATGGCTGTTATAGTTTGCATATACCTTCTGTATGTATCATATAGCTGCAATCATAATGTGCATGATTTTTTTTTGTTTTACAAGTAATATATTAATTATTGAAAATTGAAAATGAATACAGATTTATTTCATTCACTATGAGTTAGGCACTGGTATGCACTGGAGAACAAGATAAGTTATGTCTCCCCCCCACCCCCCCAGTCATCATGGAGCTTAAAGTTTAATTGTCATTTGGTTTACTGGGACATGACAATGATATCAGTATTATAGGATTTTTTTTTTTTTTTAAACTGCCGCACCATGTGGGATTCTCCCGGCTGGGCGTCGAACTTCGCATTGACGCTGCCGACAGCTCCACAGTGCAGGGCCCAACCTCTGCGCCACCAGGGAGGCCCATTATAGGATTTTTTTTAAAGGTAGTGAGGGAGTTAGCCGTACAAAGGTCTGGGAGAAGACTGTTTCAGGCAGAGGAATAGCGAGAGCAAAGGTGCTCAGGCCAGCGTTTTTACTGGGTATGGTATTTTCAAGCAACAGAAAGACATGTACCTGAAGCAGAGTGAGTGTAGTAGAAGAATCAGGAAGGGCCTGTGGGAATTCATCGGAAAGTGTTAAGACTTCTTCATAGTAGAACTCATTGAGCTTTCCCTTTTCTTCTGATTTTTGAAGTACTATATGCTTTTTTGTATATTTCTACATAACCCTTATTTTCATTGTTGGTTAGGCTTTCGTTACATTTGTGTAACGACATTTCTTATTGTTACCACTTGTTAAGGTATTTCCTGTGGTAAGCTTGTATGAAATTCAGTAAGAATTAATCCGTTGGCCTTCTACTCCAGCAGAAAAGGGCTTTCAAGTAGTTTGTGGTCAGCCCCTACAGGGGTACATAGCATAAGGAACTAGCTTAGCAACCAGTCTCTCCCTTGCCCTCTGAGTGTACTTAAGAGCCAGCTGACATGTAAGCATACGTTTCACATTGTTCTCTGAATGCAGTCTGATTTATAAATATCAAGTTGCATGATCATGTTCTTGTATTCCCTAATCTGACACAATAAGACTGGCCTTTCTACTTTGTAGCTCTGGATGATATGAACCCTTTACTGGCCAAGCCTTAAGTTTGTGTGATAGCTTGTCTTGAGGAAACTTGTTCTGATATTTTGTGAAAAACAGAACAAAACATTGTATAGAATAGGGAGCAAAAACCTACCTGGCAATTGGTGTGGTAGAAAACAGTGAAAACTCAAGTAATTAAATGATATGAGTAAAATGAATTTATTTACAAGCTTATTTTTTATTTTTAAAGTCAGTTAAAAAATCAGAGTCCTCTGACTATTTAACATTGCATTCCCCCCCATTGTGTTTATTTAAAAGATAACATTTCACATAGCTAAGAATTTCAAAAGTACAAAAGTGATAAATCTTTCAGTTACTGTTTCTTTTGAGGGAGGAATCAATTTTACACATTTTTCCATACCCTTCTATAAAAATATTATATATGCTTGTGTACGTACACACTTTGCTATTTTACCCTTTTTATTATTTTTGTCAGAAGAATAATACAAAGCTATATATGTTGTAAACTATGTATCTTAAGAGAGCTAGCATTTGTATGTAGTTTCTTCGATTCAACTTATTTAAACAAATCACCATAGATGAATACCTGTACTATCTCTAATCTCTACTTTCTATCTCTATGAATTTGACTATTCCAGATAACTCATGTAAATGGAACCAGACAATATTTGTGACTTACCACAATGTCCTCAAGATTCATTCATGTTGTAATATGTGTCAGAATTTCCTGTTTTTTAAAAGTTGAATAATATAACATTGTATGTATCATATTTGCATATCTATTCATCTACTTACAGACATTGGGTTGCTTCTTTTTGGTCTTGTAAATAATGCTGCCACAAGTTTGGTTTACAAATATCTGTTTGAATCCTGCTTTCAATTTTTTGAGTCTTTGCAATAGTTTTTAATCATCCGATGAACAACAGTGTTTGAAATTATAATGAAATTGAGACAATACTTCAAGAGCCATCAAAGCTTGGTTTAGATTATCCCTTAAGACCATTCAGCCATGAAAGCACTCTGCAGACTTTTTGAACATCTGAATTTGTAGTTTTTAAATTTATTTATGAACTTAATTTAAAACTAGAGAACATAATTTTATAGAAGCCATAGTTACTTTCTTGAGAAGTAAAAATGGTGATATTATCACAGAATGCTCTGTCCTATTTCTCCCCCAAGGCCTATACATAATCTTGATCTTTGAGTTTGTCATTGAGAGAAGAGTGGTTTCTAGATATGTGAAATGAAATAGCCATTTCACAGTGTTTGTCACTAGAAAATCTAAAATGGAGTCTGCCTTTGTATCTGTTTAGATTGTTACAAATTATTAAAGCCAAAAAACGTAAATCTTATTTTGAATCCTGATTACTCATGCCATATTTTCTGTTCTTTTATGGGTTTTGACTAAACCTTCTGTGTTCTGAGATTAGACTGGATTTCTTATGTGTTTTTTCTTTTTTTCTGGTAAGTTTATGATTCTTAATACTATCTGATGTCAAATCACATTATAGGAGGAATGCCGGGGAACCAAATAAGGGACCAGGAAAGAAAATAACTACAATAAATTAAAAAACAAAATTAACAAGCAACTATTAACCAGAGACACTCTGTAGGGGTGGGGGAGGGAAAGGGATCAAAACAAGGGAAGGAAGAACACAAGGGACTATGGTGATGGTGCATGGGTGTTTGGTGATGAATTTTACGGGGACTACACCCGAAAGGAGAAAGCATGCATTGTACAAAAAGGAAGAATGGTGTAAATATATATATATATATAATTAAAAAATTGACTAAAGGTAATCTTGTATATAAATGAAAAATCATGTTATCTATCTATAAACTAAAACAAACCTATAAATTTTAGTAATAATTTTAAGAAGTACAGTAACAGCTATGTGTTTGTAAATATCAAGGCAATGGTTTTATTTATTGACTTACTATTTCACTTACAAACAAAATCAATTGCTTTATAACTTGCTTTTTCCACTTAAAATATTTTGGGCATTTTTCCATCTTAATCTTTTATAAGACTAATACCCCAATACAAGAAAAAAAATCCATATTTATAGATCTAAAAATATTGTAATGTCTTCTGATGCTTGGTTTTTGTTTTTAGGAAGGTTTTAGATACTGTTTACTGTTTCAAAGTCCATAATTGTAATTAGTCTATTGAACAAATCACATTCTCCCTGATTCAGACTTTGAAATTTATCCATATCTTCAAGACTGTTGACAATATGGTCTTTTGTATTTCTGTGCTATTTAAAAAATTTTTTCCTTTTTCAATTTCTGATTCTATTGATCAATGTTTTCTCTTTTCTTTATTAGCCTATTTAAGGTTTGTATATTTGTTTATCTTCCTGAAGGACCAACTCTTAGTTTAATGGATCTTTCAAATTTCTGTTTCATTTATTTGTTTCATTTATTTCTAATAATTTTTATTATTTCCTTATAATAACTGTTGGTCATTTATTCTTCTCTTTCGAGTTGCTTTAGATGTAAAATTATTTCTTTGGGTTTTTCTTGGTTCTGTATGTAGACTTGTAATTAACTTCACTTTTAAAACTGCTTTTTCTGTGTCCCATAAATTCTAACAGCTATGTCTTCATTTTCATTAGTCTTCAGTTATTTTTTAATCTCTGCTTTAATCTCTTCTGTGGTTGTTGAGCAGCATGTTATATAATCTCATGTTATTTAATAGCTTTTCCAGTCTATTTATGATTACCATTTGCTATTTACAGTTGTCTTTTATTTTTTTGCTTAAACCTAGGCTTCTGTTTAGTATGAGCGTTCCGCTAATAGCAGAAGGTTCAACATTGTTCTATAATCCATTCAATCACTCTTACCTTTTAATTGATAAATTCAAGCCATTACATTTCAGGTGATTATTGAACATGTATATTATTGCTCCCTCCCTTTTTTTTGGTTTTTCTTTTTATATTTTTTGACACCTTCCTTTGATTTCATTTCACTTTTGATTTCTTGATTTCATTTCACTGCATTATTATTACTTCCACTGATACTTGGTTTGAAGATAACATTGAGGTGTATGTACTTGTCACCTGTTGAACTAATGATGTGATCTCAAACGCATTCTAATCGTTCACATTTTTACTCTCCTCCATCTTATACAACTTTTACTTCTAGATGAGATTTGTTGTTTTATAGTAATCTTAGTATTTCTTTCAAGGCCACCTTGGTAGTGATGTATTGATTTAATTTTTGTTTTTCTGTAGAGCTCCTTATCCCTACTTCAGTCTTGTATGGTAGTCTGTCTGGGTAAAGTATTCTTGGTTGGAAATCTTGTTTTAGGGCTCTAAATGTTTCCTACAATTCCCTTTTTGCCTTCAAGGTTTACAATAAGAAGTCTGCAGAATGTTTAATCTGTGTTTCAGTGTATGTAACTCTTCTTTCTCTGAATAATTTTAGTGTCCTTTCCTTGACACTGGTTTTGAGCATTTGACTTTAATGTGTCTTGAGGTATGTCCACTTTCATTATTTTGTTTGGGACTCTTTGAACTTCTTGGAACAGGATATTTGTTTTAGTATTCATATTAGGGTAATTTTTGGCTATTATCTAATTAAAAATTCTTTGTCTTTCTGTCTCTTGTGTCCTGAAACCTCTATGATATGGATATTGTTCTTCTTTAAATAATATCAAAGAGCTGGCTTCATTCTTTATGATCCTTTTTCCATTTGTATGATCTATTTGTGTGGATTCTATCAGCGTACATTCAAACTTGCTGATCCTGTTAGCCATTTGAGTTTCCGTACTATTGCTGCCCTCTACAGTATTTTTTAAATTATGGTAATTTTTATTTCTGTTAGTTATGTTTGAAACATTTGTGTATTTCTTTTTTTTCATATTCTGATTTTTTTTTTATTGTTATTTATGTCTTTTACATTTTGTATTCCCCTTGGGCAGCCCACCACCAATTCACCCGTGATCCATCTCCATGGTCCCCTGTATTCTCCTCTCTTCCATTTTGTGCCCTTATCCTCCCCTCACCCCCACCACCTCTGAGTGTCTCTCTCCCACCCGGCCTCCCTATAGTCCTGTTATAAGTGAAACCATTCAATATTTTTCTCTTTCTTTCTGGCTTATTTCATTTGTGTATTTCTTTATCCTTATTCCATTCATTTCATTCCTGCCTTTGTTCAACTGTCATTTTGTTATTTTGATAAGCATGGTTATCACTATAACATTAGACTCCTTAGCAGGCAGGTTATACAGTTCTGCTGGATTAAGACTTCTCAGGGGTTTTGTTTTGTCATTTGTGGTATGTTCTTCTGTCTCTTCACTTTCTTTTTAATGGTTGGGATAAGGCACTTTCTTTTCCTATTTTGATGAACTGGTTCTATTTTACACATGGCACTGTATAATCTTAGGTTATTAATATGGGATTCTTAGGTGCTTGTTGCTTCAAGACTTCTCTTCACCTGTTCAGATGACCAAAGTTGTAATTTCAACAAAGGGTGTAGGATATAGGAGCTTGGGCATTGGAGGTTGATGCTGATGAGTACCAAAAAGCAAAGCCTCCTAAGGTGCTCAGGTACTCAGCCTGAGTTGAGTGGGGGGATCTGAAGGGAACACCTCTCCTGGGCTAATATCCTCAGTTAAAGTGTCCCAAATAATCTGGTGCTAGCTTCAACCTCTCAGCTGTAGTTTAGCTCTGCTATATGATTCTTTCACCAGTTAATAAAGGTAGCACTGGGAGGAGGCTATTGTTGGAATAGAGTAACAGTGAAAACTAATTTTCTTTGCCTCTTGAGTGCAAAACCTTTCCTGGGATGCTTGCACCTATTGCTAGGATCCAGGTACTCTGAAATCTGGTTAATAGAAATATTCCATTTAGCTGTTATCTCAGCTTTGGCCTTGCAGATGGGTGAGACAGGTGTTTACCATAAAAGAGCTGCATGATGCACACAATAGCCTCCTCTAAGTGAAGACAGGTCAGTTAAATCAATTTGGGCTCTAACTATTCATGTCTTGGTACCCCCAGCTCCAGTCAACAGTCATTACCTTACACAGATCCCACACTGGTAGTTGCAATGGACAAAAGGGCCATTGTCCTCAAGTTCCCCTATTCAGGATTGCAGGGCATTTCACTCTCCAGTTCTGAGTGCCTCGTTACTGTCTGGAAGTATAGTGTCTGATTGCAGGAATCAGTCTACTACTCTGGCATGCTTTCTCCAGAGGTATATCTCTCCATCCTGCACACTCTCTGTGTCCCCCTCTCCAGTGCAATCTCTTGGTTTCTAAAGTCCCCAGTGTGGATGTGAAATCTCAATCTACAACAGACAGGCTTTGTATAACAGCCACCCCTCCCTCTCTTGGGTTGTACTGCCATGGTAATGCTGCAAGTAAATTTAAATTTCAGGATTCCCTACTGTCTCTGCCAAGTTTGTCCCTCTTAATGCATGCAATAGTTACCTGTTTATCACCCAGGGACTGTTGTCTTTATTTAAATATAATTTGTTTGCAAATATGGGATAGAGCCTCTTCATTCTCCTGCCTTCTCGCTGAACTCCTGCACTTTTGTTTCATGTTAGTTTTTTTCTTGATATTTTGCTTTGTATTAATTTTATGTTTAATTATATTGATGCTAAAGGCTAATCTTACTGTAACTGCTCCATTTCTGTGTTCTTCATTTTGAATAATTCTTTAATCGTTCCCTCTGCCATTTTTATTCTGCTCCCCAATGTAGGAATAGTTTGTAGGTACTAAGTCATTTCATATTTGAAAATGTTGACCTGTGGTTTTTATACTTAACAAGATTGCCTGAATATAGTAGTTTTATTTTTTAAAGATTTATTTATTTATGCATACAAGCTGGGGTACAGGCCAGAGGTGTGGGGTGGCGAGAGGGCTCACCAGAGACAGAGTGGGGAGCAGGACACTGCTGAGGGGAGCAGGCGGGGAGGCAGGAGAGGTCTGCCACACCGTGTGGGAATCTCCCCGGCCGGGCATCGAACTTGCGTCGCCACTGCCAACAGCTTCACAGCATAGCACTTAACCGCTGCGCCATCAGGGAGGCCCTCTCTTTAATTCCTGTTGTTTATCATCCTTCTTTTCTCATTTTATTGAATAGTTATGTTGTTATTAGGTTAATCCAGATCTCAAAACTGGAAAACTTTGTTCTTTTCTCTTAGTCATATTTTCTTTTTAGGTTTGACTCTTGTACATGCCATATTCCTTTCTTATTCGTTGATTAATGTCATCCAAATAGGCCATGTTGTTGCTAACAAATCTTGTTCTTGCTTGGACCTCCTCCTTGTTCAGATTTTCTGTATGTCCTCGTAGAGTTTGGGACTTCTATGCTCTCTTCATACCACTCAATCCAAGTCCAGTTTTGTCCCTTCTTTCAGCACTGCAGTTCCAAAGCCATTTCCCTTAGTATATCTGTTTTTTCCTGTATACAGTGGGCATAACAATGAAATACTGTCTCTGTTAGATTTTTAGGCTGTGTTCTCATGTCTGATATTTTACTTAAAATATCTTGTTTGGGTTTATTTTGCTTAATTAGGGATATGGGTGATATGGATATCCTATTCTCATGGAAAAAATTTTATCTTCCCATTGGTTCCTCAGTGTAGTATGTGCTTTGCAATTTTATTTTAAGCTACACCCTGCTTTCCGCCTTCCTATATTTCCTTGTGAGAAGAGTGAAAACCTAGTTAGTTTGTTCTTCTTCCGCACTCTAGAATTTTCTGTTTTTATCTTAAGCCATTTACCACCCCCCTTTCTGTTCCTTTCTGGTTGTTACAGATGAGATTTTGTTGTTGTTGCTGGATTTTCTCATTAGCTGTTTTATGTTTTTGATCCATGTGACTAGGTATTAAGGGAGAGAAATTCTCTCAAGTATTGTTACTTCTCTATTCAGTGAAGACATGTGTAGTGACAGGAGGACACCAGGAGCAGATTCTCTACAGATTCTGGGCAGACCTGTAAAAGGAGAAGTCCTGAAGCCCTTGGTGGCTTTTTAGGCTTTTAATGATCTTTTGTAGTGAGGCATCCAGGTACAGGGCAGCCTGGGGGGGCTGGGGTCCAGGAGGCTGACAGGCCTCCTAGCCCCCAGCGAACTTTCTTTCTGGGCTCTCTGGCGGCGTCTTGTGGTCTCTCTACTGTACCCTGAACAGTCCTCTGCCTCCACAATCTGTTCTCTGCTCCCTGCCGCTTCTGTTTCTCCTGCTGCTGCTTTTTCTGTGACGCCACCCTTTTATGCTCAGTCTCTCCAGGCCCAGGTGTGCCCCCTCATGCAGGTCCACCATCAGGCATGTGTGTAGGACCACAGTGGTCTATCATTGAGGGGAGGGTGGAAAAACCTGATGACTCTTTGTTTACCCTACAACATGCTAAGGTAATTAATCCAGTGTGACATGAGTTTTGAGAAAGGGCTCATCTGGCCTCTTGGCCCTTCAATTTTTTCCCTCTCTTGTACTGTCCATGTTTATTTAAAGTGAAATGATTCACCTAAAAAATGTAATTTTGAAATCGGGCAGAAGGGGTGTCTAGTCCCTTCGTGGTCGCCAACTGAAATCGGGCAGAAACGGGGCTCAAATGCCCAGGCTCTGCAGCAAGAGCCACCAAAATGCCCCAAAAGGCCCAAAGGCCAAATACAACAAAGGACAGTGCCTGAAGAGAGGACAGGTCACTGTCTGTGGTTTCTCACCCGCGTGCACAATTACAAGAGACTTCAGGCTACAGGAACACAGCAGCAAACACGGGGTTTATTGTACAAACGTGGGAAACAGAGCTCACTGCAGCCTCAGGTGGCGCCCCCTCACCCAGAACGCAGCGGGGACGGCAGCTCCTTGGGAGGTGCTGGGTTAGGCCAACAAACAGGCCTCTGAGACACCAGGCCCAGGGCCTCAGGGGCTCCTTTCCGGCTGCGTCAGAGACAGCACCGAGGCCCAGTCTCTTCAGAGTCCTTCGGCTTCTCTTCCTCTTCGGAGGGCGGCTGCGGTGCTTCTTTTCTTCTTTCTTCTCTTCTCAGAGGCCAGGAACTGACTTCTCTCTTCTCTCTCCGGAGTCTGGAACTGTCGTCTTTCTTCTCCTGGGGGCTGGTCGTGTCGTGTCTTCTCCTGTTCGGTTCAATCTTTTTCCCCCTCTTCGGTTCAATCTTTTCTCCTTTTTCCTCCTTCCTTCAGTCCAGTCTCTTCCTCCTTTGACTTTTTTTTTCCCTCTCTTCAGTCCAATCTTTTCCTCTCTTGACTTCTCTCTCGGTCCCTCCAGTCCTGGCTTATATCCTCTCCCAGAGTACCATCCATAAGTCTGATTGGACCTTGTTCAATCATGGAGCTGATTGGACCGACCTATCAGCTCCTAGCACCTGATTGGTCCATACAAAAAACGGCAGTTACTGGGCAGGAGCAACTGCTATAACTGACTCCGGAGTAGCGGGATAAGAGGCCCCACCGCTCCTGCAGGCACCCAAGCTGCTAAGGCAGCTTGGTTCCGGTAACAATTTGACATTACAATATTGAAAAATGTTAAAACATTAGTTAAACCTAACCTAATATATTTAAGAATCCCAGAATTTCCTTTCTCTATTTTATGTCTCCTAGTTATTAAAAGAGTTTGGAAATCAAGCCAATGAACCTCTTTTACTTCTAAAAGACTTTTTACAGGATTCACTTTAGATACTCTGACATAGTAAAACTTCTGGAAGGTCTTGACTTTTTTTCATTACAGGCATACAAGGAAGTTCACTTTTATTTGGTAGTGTTTACTTGGGGCTTTTTGTAATAACCCTTAAGTGTATATGTTTTCTTCATTCCAGGATCTGATTAACATATAAAACATTATAAATTAAAGGCAAATTTACTTTCTTGGACCCTTTCTTAAGATAAAACAACCATCATAACTTTCTTATTTTTTTCTTTACCTATTGCATATTTATCTCTAGTTGGTTTTTAAGGTTTTAATTGACAATATCAATACTGTGGATTCTAAGTATCTTAAAAATCCTCAGGGAACTTCTGGTAATGACTATGATAGTTCTTTACCATCTTCTTTTTCTGTTAGCCATACAATAGTTAATGTTCTTATTTAGAATTGATTTATGTCTCAGGATTTGAAATAAGAAAATTGTACCGTTGCTTAATGAAACTACTCAGAATTTCAGTAAGTGTGTTTTTACTGCTATTGGTTTGTGTGCATGCACACACACGTGCGCGCACACACGAACTTAATTTGGTCATATTTGGGTTAGATTACTGCGGGAAAAGCAGTAGGTCTTTCTCTCCTACTTTTTCCAAAAGAAAAAGTACAACTTGTCTCTAATGCTCATTGCTTGCATATATCAATAGTACTTTTCATTTTCTATTAGCAGAACATTCCTCCAACTTAATTTGTTGGGTCTTTTGATTTCATTGTTTAATAATTTATTTAGTACACTATTAATATGTTGCCCTATAAGTCTTTCAAGCTGTGCTTATGAATTCAAAATGTGATGAATGCAGTTATGTTTGTATGTCTTTTTATAGCTATTAGCTTATTTATCTGAAATAAAGTCCTGTATTCAACTCTGAGTTTTACAGAAGAATTTAACTATTTTTAAAATATTTAAACTTTTGTACAAAGCTAAAATCATATAAGGTAATTACTGATAATAGTGATTTACACCTTAAAAAGCATTTTTAGACATTATTTTGTTGAGTCCATCATAATGCAACAGAGCTTTCAGTTTTTACTACGGCAAAATTTACTGTGCCCCTTATTCATAGCCCTTTGCAGAAATTCTTAGAGGTAGGATTGCTAAATCAGTCTATACATAGTTTTAAGGCTTTTGGTACAAATTTGACAAATGTCAATTATTTTCTTTTAATAATGTTGATTATTTTTACTGTGTTTATTTTGTGAACTGATCGCTTGTGTGCTTTGCTCATTACTAATAATATTAGGTTCATCTTTTTCTTATTACTCTATAATTGCTCTTTGTTTAGTAATGATACTCATCTTTTGCAAGTGTACAAAGGGATTTCTCTGCTCCCATCCCCAAGTTTGACATTTCCCTTTTGTTGTGCTTTGTTTTATTTTTTAAAAGCTTTGGTTTGCCTTATAGTTATTTTAATTTTTTAACATGAAGTTTTTTATGTTGTAAATTTTTTCTCTTAGGAATCTTCCATTTGCTTTTATGCTTAAAATTTCTTCCCAACCCAGTAATTATGTGAATTTTTATTAACATGCAAATGAGAATTTTTTTCTTAATAAATTTTTTAAAAATTAAAATGAAGTTTATTAATTTTTTATGCCAATGTTAACAAACATCTTAAAGAAATGAAAACATTTGTTCCCTTGTATTCAATATCTCTTTCTTAAAAATACTTTTTAATTGAAGAATAACAACCTCAGTGAAAACTATTCAAAACATAATTATAACTCTTCACACAGTATCACAAACTTAACATTTTTGTAATTAGCAATCAGGCCAAAAATAAAAACTTACTAGCATCTTAAAACCCCACTTCCTGCCCACTCCCCATTACCACCTCCTCCTTCCTATCCAGAGGTAGCTAGTATTCTGATTTCTAATAGTCAAGTTTAATTTTCCCTATCTTTGAACTTTCTGTAAGTAAAATCATTCTCTTATATATGCCTTATTTTACCCAATATTATAAATGTGAGATTTATCTTTGTTACTACATGTTAATTGTAATTCCAATGTGTTAAATGGCAAATAAAATGTCAGTGTGCAGATGCACACAGTTTATCATTACACTCTTGACATTCAGTGTGTTTCCAGTTTTGGGTCATTATAAATAATGGTGTTACAAATATTTTTGTTTATCTTTGTGTATATGTTGAAGCATTTCTGTACAGTTTTATACCTAGGATTAGAAATCTTGCTCATAAAGGATGTTCAACTTTCATAGATATTGCAGCTGTTTCTCAAAGTGGTACAGATTTACGTTTTTATCAGTACATGAGTTTGAGTTGTTCTACAACCTTAACCCATAGTTGATGTGTCAGTCTTTATAACTTTACCCATTCTGGTGTGGGCATACCGTTAATTTTCATCTTTCTCATGAAATCTGGCACATTTTCATGTGCTTTTTGACTTTTTGAATGGACTTTAAGGCAAGTACTTTGCCCATTTTGAGTTTGGGTTGTCTGTACTTTGCTTTCTGAGTTACTGAATTTCTTTTTTTTCCATTATGTACAATATTTATGTTTAATATTAAATACAAAAATGTACTTTAAACAGTTACATAATATTTTAATGTGTTTTGCTTTGGATTGTTCTTGATTTTGAGATGGAATTGCTTTATCATTCTAAAATACAGTGTTTTTTTAAAAAAAGTTTATTACCAAACAAAATTTCTTATTCCTAATTATTTCACTCTGCTTACCTTTCTGGACATATTGAAGAAATGACTACCCCTTTCAAACATGGAATTTCTTTCTGCTAAATGCTGACTAACAGAATTTTGATATTAAGAAATAATCTTGTCTTTCATTTACATAGTTTACCGAAAGTGGATAGATTTTCAAATGATGATGTCTTTGCCCCATGGAAAGAATTAAAATTCAAGTCATTGTTTATAATCCCCCCACATAGTCTGATTTAATTTTAAGTTTTTTAGCTGCTGTCTAATAGAGAACTGGCAATTTGTTTTACAGAATCCTTGCAACCTTTCCTGGAAGCCTGTAGCAACACTTTATTTTTTCGTACTTGCTCTGTGCTGCTTCGAACCCCTAAGCTTGATCTTCAAATACTAGAAAAACTCAGTATTATTCTGCAGAAACTTTCTAAAATCAAGTAAGAATTTCTTATTTGTAACATTTTTATGAAAGATCTTACTGCAATTAAGACTTTTGAACCCTTAGTAGTTCAACTTTTTAAAATAAAAGCCTCCAATAAACATGTAAAAGTTAAAAATCATGTTTAGTGATAGAATTAGAGTGTTAATCTAAGAATGTGTTGTTTCTGTAGCTCAGTTATGCTAAGTGAACTTTAAGTATCACAAACAGTATGGAAAACTAAAAGCAATTTTTAGCAGCCAAGCGATAGTATGAGAACAAATCATTGCATTCTGGTATTCTGTAAGACCACAGGTGAAAATAAAAAAGATAATAAAAATATATTAGGCAGAGCCTATTCATGTACTGAAGTGAGTATGGAGAACAATAAATGAGACAGGCAAAAAAATTTAGAATGATGTTAATAATGGATTTATTTTAGGAAACTATTATAGGCTTGCTGCTGCCACCAATTTGGATTTCAAATTGAGGTCTTTTCATATTTCTGATTCTTTCCCCTGCCACAAACACTGGTATAGCTAGTTTTTAAATTATAAATAAAGACATAGATTTTAAGCTGTATTTTCCTTAAGTCTTGGTATAGTCTAATGTTTCTTTTGAGGGGAAATTTGAATATTTTGTAACTCATCTCATTTTTGTAACAGTAGAATTTCCTTTTGAGACTTTTGATACATATATGCCAAATTCCAATTATTTTATTCCTATTAAGGTTGAATATTTTGCCCTGTGATTTCCATGGTAGTGAATTAAGTATTTTACCAGTCCTCAGTATATTTGAATAGCAAAAGTATTTGAAGTTGTGCGATAGTGGGTTCATATATTCTGTTTGGTTAGGTACCCGCTGTTGTAAATTATTGTCAAATTACAACCTCATATTCAGCTCACCAAATTACTAGTTTTGGTCTGGCATCAATTAAACTTAATTCATTGTCTTCTTGCAGACTGACTATGGCATGATTGTCTGGATCTGTAACCAGTATATTCTCAGTGAGGCCTGATGTGCCATAGAGCTGTTTCAGATTAATTTTTTCTTAAATTTTAATTCATGGGATTTTTTTCTTAAATAGTCTCGAAATGCAAGTATATCCTTGAGCCAAAGTGTAAGTGATATGTTTTGTGGCTTATGTTCATATTAGACTTAAAGAACTAAGACAAAACTTGAACAAGAGAATTGAGAATAGTTGATATTCAAGCAAGTCTTAAAGCAGACCGTCAAAACCACAAAAATGTAAATCTTTTTGTGTCAGATGGGTGGCTATATAAGGCTATTTGATCATTTCTCTCAAGAAGTAAGTAAGTGTAGACAAGGAAGTAGGAAATATGTTAAGAGATATAATTATGGTTGAAAATGAAATTATTGGCTGGTTTTTAGAAAGAGGATGGTTGAAAAGGTATTTTGCAACTGAGTCAAAAAGTAAACCAGTATTCTACCACTTTAAAAAGCCAATTTTACTTAAAATAAGATAATCAAGTATTTAATTCTAGCTATGAGAAAAACACTCTAGTAGTGATAAAATAGGGTGTAGTTTTCAGGATTATAAGACATTTTATTTTTTCCTTGAATACTTTTCCACGTTAGGTCTACTTTATAAAATTCCCTTAGTCATGGCATGTTAATCCTTTAGTTACCTATTTCTCCACTATTTCTGAAATCAGCTGCCGTTCCCCTACATTTACACACAAGTTACCACTCAGTGGCACTACAGATAACTTGCTAAGTGTATGTAATTTAACTAATGTAACTCATTTTCTTACAGGAGTAATAAGAAGCTTTTTGAACTTTTTACAATTCATCTGATGCTTCAAGAAATACAAAGGACAACACATCCAGAGCATGCCTTTCTCTGTATTAACCTAAATTCAACGTTGTTCAATTTGGGTCTAACAAAATGTAATTCCCTGGTCTCCAGTGCAAGCCATTAGACTGGCTTATTATTACTTCTCAATATATTTGTGTTGTTTATTTGTAAGATTGTAAAAATCACCAAAGTAACTAAAAATCTACCAAGTAAAGTTATTAGTAGCATCATTTATCATGAAAAATAGAATTTTTTTTGACTTTTAAAATGAAATTTCTAGAAGCTATGAAATTTTTGGAATTTTTGATTTCGACTAAGGTAGTACTAAATGTCCAAGATGGGCATTAATTTTTGTAAAAACATTTTAGGACAGTTCTTTAAATTATGTGATTACTTGGAATAAAATTGGTATTTGTGTGGGAACAGGGTTAGATCATGTTGTCATTCTGTTTTCATAATATATTACAAATCTCCCCTTTTAGATACAGGAAATACATAATTAAATTTATTAAATATGATTTTTTATTTTGGAAGCAAATACCTTCCTGAATTTTTATTTGCTGCATTTTAAAAATATTTAAAGCTGCTTGTGTGGTACTTCCCCAAACCCTTAATCCTGCCAAGGGCAGTATAGTTCTGAAGGTCCTTTCAGGTTCCCAGATCTAGAGGCTGTAGGCCACGGTATCCCTGAAAGCAAGAGCATGGTATCCATAGCTGCTCCTTCAGACAGGGCTGGTAAGGTGGTCTTACTCCCTCAAAGTGGTAACCCTGGAGGATGTCCTTGCAGGGAAATCTTGTCTGATGGGGTGGGGTCAGGCTGTCAAAGTATTCTTGTAGCTTGTGTTAATAGAAGCAGGGTCCCAGCCAAAGTCCCAGCAGACTTGAAGCACCACAGTGTGTCCCAAAATCCAGTGCCTGCACAGACACACTGGCTGGCTTGGGTTCCCAGTGCTGAGTGAAAACATGCATAGGTTGACTTATCCTCCAATCCAGCCATAAGCTTCAGGCTTTACCTTCTTTAGAAGTATTTCTTTGTAGGGACCAGGAAGCCTCCAAGTACATGAAGCATAGACCCTACCAATATGGGCCCCTGCACCTGGCATGCTGCTTTCTTACACTTTCATACTGAAATCTTTTCAACCTCTCTCTGGTACTCTGGCAGGTCAGTTTTGAGTTGTCACAGTGCATGGAAATTTAACTCGTAGAATCTGAATGACCTCCTCCAGCTTCTTGGCCTTCCCAGTGACTAACATGGTCTTCCTGGCCAAGGAGGTTGCCATGGTGAGCCCGTTACCCTGACAGACCCACTGAAAGCCCTTGGGAATGAAAACTGCCCCCAGCCCTTATGGAAAGCAGTGTAGAGGTGTCTCAAAATATTAAGCATGGATATGCCATTCAACCTAATAATTCCACTCCCAGGCATCTATCCAGACTTTCAGAAACACTAATTTGAAAGGAAACTTGCACTCCCCTGTTTATTGCATCGCTATTAACTGTAGCTAACTTTAAGAAACAACCTAAGTGCCCGGGAATAGAAGAATTGTTCAAGAAGGTGTGGTATATATATACACAATGGAATACTACTCAGCAGTCACAAAAGATAAACTCTTGCCATATATGGCAATATGAATGAAGCTGGAAGGAATTGTGCTAAGTGAAATAAGTTAGAAGGAGAAAGATAAATACCATATTGTCACATATATGGGAATATAAAGTAACTAAATTAATAATTGGCTAAAGACAAACTAAAAAACTAACCCTTGATAGCTGTCTACAGAACTGAGATACCCAGAGAAATGAGGGGGTAGGACAGAGGAAAGAACAGGGAGGGAGGGAGGCATAATAGTCTATGATGGTGGAATATGGGTGAGTTGGTAGTGGATGCACTATGGTGGTAATACCTGATGGAGATACCCCAATTTTACCTCAGTTAAATATAAATTAAATATAAATTAATCAGAGAAGATGGACTAGTAACAAAAAACATCAGCTCCAATACTTTTTTAGGCTAGAAAATCCTAAAAGAGAACTTAGAAGTCAGAATGAAAACAGTTAATCAAAAAAAAAAAATCAGAAATTCTGGTGAAAAGTTATGAAATAAATAACACACAGCTATTAAGGAAATTTGATTGCTTTGAGATGAAATAAATATAGGAAACTATAATATGCTTTTAATTATCTAGACTAATGGGTCAACAGGGTAAAACAGAAAAATTTAATAAAAAATCATAAAGTTATTTTAAATTACGTAATTTTACAGTGCCAAGGATGAATAATTATGAACCACACAGATGAATATAAATTATAGATAAGAGTAAAAAATGTTTATCTGATATGAAAGAATAGGCAGCAGGTACATCTTAAATGTCTAAAGTCTTGATTACATATTCTATAGTGAGTTGCAAATAAAATAGCTTTTTTATTTAAAGAAAAAAAAAAAAGCTCGGGGCAAATTAACCTCTCAAATTGTTAGTAGTCCAGAGAGGGCCACCATAGCTCGCCTCATGGTCAGACAGGATAATGTGCCTAAACTATAAATAAGACTTCTAATTTTAATGCGTTCTTAATATCTGATTGTAAAACTGTGACAAGAGTTGCCACACGGGGAAGGGTGATGGGGCGGTAGGGAGGGAAGGGTCCCAATGGAACATGGTTGAGAATTGCTGGGTCACTGGTGATAGGCAGTGTGTGAAAGTATACATTTGTAGATGTTTGAACCTGTAACACCTGGAACAGGTAAAAGATGTTAAACTACTTTACCGCAATAAACATAATTTGGGGAAAAGTGTCTTTCTCATGAAAAGTGGCAATATAAAGACATTTCAGAGGAATCAAGTTAAATATTTACTATCAAAAAAACTCCATTTAGGGGCCTCCCTGATGGCCCAACAGGTTCAGTTGCAGCATTATGAAGCTATCCAGAGCCATTGCAGCATGAATTCGATACCCGATCAGGGATATTCCCACATGGCTTAACAGACCTCTCCTGTCTCTCCTGCTGCTCCCCTCATCAGTGTATTTCAGTCAATCTGCCTGTTCTGCTCCCACTCTGTGTCTGACGAATCCTCTCACTGTCCCCCCCAGCACCTCTGGCCTATACCCCAGCTTTTATGCAAAAATAAATAAATCTTTAAAAAAATTCCATTTAAATCAATGTCTAAACGATATATTTTAAGTTAAATAGTTTCAAAGTTGAAAAGGCAAGATGAAATAGCAAAGAAAATGGTAATTATATGAGTAAAGCTGAACAGTCATAAATAGCCATATTTAATTTATTTAATTTAAATAGCCATACTAAAATCCTGGACAAAAACAGTAAATGAATGGGGTGACTAGAATGAAAGTTTTTAAGTTTCTTACATTGCTTAGCAAGATAACTCAGATTTTTATATTAAACATGGATACTAAAATTTCTAGAAAAACTGAAAAGATTAAAAACAATAATTTCTAAATTAATAAAGAGGGGAGGGGATTCTATTAGTGATGGCAAGAAAAAAACATTCTTGGAAGAATGGTAAAAATATACAAAGTAAGATTTGTATATATAAATATGCACTAATACAAATGTGCTTTCACTTAATATAATGAATTAAATTTGTCAGTTAAGGCAATGATTATTGAACTGGACTAAAAATCCAACTACAAGTTGTTTTCCAGAGTCTTCTGAAAACAACACAGAGTCAAAACAATGAGAGGAAAAAATATACACAAAACCTTCTCAAAAGAAAGGTGATTCAGTTCTAAAATACAAAGTATACGTCTTTTTATAAAAACTGGAGAGAGATGATCATTATTAAAAATTTCAGCTCACAAGGACAATCTCACCATTAAATATATCCTGAAAACATGCTATATACAGCAAAAAGTAAAACAAGTCCCTTATCATAATGGGAGATTTTAATGCATCTCTTTCAATAATCAATAAATCATGTCATAAAAGTTACTAAGCATTTAGACTATAAGAAGAAAACAGTAAGCTTAAGATAATATATTAAAACTTTAACTCAACAACAGGACATTTCCAAAAATTAACCATATACTAGGTCATAAATCAAGTCCATACATTTCAACCAATCAGTATCAAAAGGAGCGTATTTTCTGACACAGGACAATTGTTAGAAATAATTAATAAATATAACTGTAAGAGCTCATACACTTACAATATATAAAACACTCTTCTAAATAACCAAAGACTCAGAAGACAAAATCATACTGGAAATTAGAAAATATGTGGGCAGCTTGAAGTGTGTTCTTTTGAGGGATGGAGCAAATTAGTGCACATATGCTGCTGCATGGCCCCAGCGCTGTGCCCCGTGCAGTCCTGGGTGCTGGACTGACTGAAATTTGGCCATGAAGAGCTTCAGGGTGAATTGCATGACCACCCGTGGCCAGGCCCCATGCCTACCCAGGCCTGGATGCCATGACAACCAGAACCAGAACATGACAACCAATTTTTTTTTTTAATTTGGGGTGAGCTCCCTGTACCATCCCGGATGCCACATGGCCTGAGCCAACTAGCATGCCCACCAACTAGCAATTGCCCAGAAGAGTGAGAGAGAAGTACCCACATAAAACAGAGCAAACCCAAAGGAAACAATGGAGAGAAAGACAATTTATTTTTTTCCCATTAAAAAAAGTGTCCCACTTTATTTTTTTTTTTATAATATATATTTTTATTGTTATTTATGTCTTTTACATTTTGCATTCCCCTTGGGTAGCCCACCACCAATTCACCCGTGATCCATCTCCATGGTCCCTTGTGTTCTTTTCTATTCCATTTTGTGCCCTTTCCCTTCCCTCCCTCCGGCTCCTTCCTCCCCCCCTCCCCACCCACTGATTGTCTCTCTCCC
>PVIJ01010083.1:0-62527 GCA_004024925.1 Scalopus aquaticus | reverse complement strand
GACAAGAAGGGGCGCGCCGTGAAGCTGATGGAGCTCCAAAACCTGCGAGGGGCCCGCGTCCGTCTCCACGAGGTCCAGAAGCCAGAGCATGACAGCTGGCAGAGCAGCCTCAAGGCCCTGGAGTGCGCCCTGCACCTGGAGAAGAGCGTGAACCAGAACCTGCTCGATCTACACCAGCTGGCCACCGAGATGAAAGATGTCCATCTTCGCAATTTTCTGGAACGTTACTTCCTGAACAAGCAAACCAAGACCATCAAAGAGTTGGGGGACCATCTGACCAACCTGCGCAAGATGGGGGCTCCCGAAGATGGCCTGGCAGAGTACCTCTTTAACAGGCTCACCCTGGGGGACAGCACCAAGAAAAACTGAGACGGAACTGCCTTGCCCTTGGCATGGGGAACATGGTGCCTTCCCCTGGTCACCTGCCGGGCACTCATATTTCAGTATTGCCTTTTCAAAACGTTCATTTCAGTAGTTTTCTTCCCATAGTGCTATTTCTTGCAATAAAGTTATTGGTTCCTAAATAAAGATCTCTGTATTCGTGTGTGCAAAACCCTCACCTTTTAAGTATTAAACATGTATCCAGGAGTCTCCACTCACCTATGCCCCATCCTCATGCAGCTCAGGGACCCAGAAAAACACCAAATTTAATCTCCCCCTTAACAGATAAGGGGGAGGGGGGAAAGAGTGAGGAAGAAGTAAAGGAGGGAGGTGGGAAAGGAGTGGGGGAGGGTAGGTGGGGAAGGAAGGAGTGAGGGAGGGAGGGGGAAGAAGAGAGGGAAGAAGGGAAAAAGGGGTGTTGGAGTGGGGGTGGGTGGGTAATATGGGGGGAATGCATTTACATGGTTAAAGTATAAAGGAACATGGTCTAAAATTCCTCAGAGTCCCTGTCTCTGGGGAAAAGAATGGGATTGGGCAGGAATCAAAATAAAGGGGGTCTTTAGCTGTATCTGAAATGATCTTTAAATTACACATATGTTAATGTCTGTTGATTCTCCAGAGCAAGCTAGGGGCCCTGGGAGCCAGCTGGCAGAGTGCCTCCTTGCCAAGCTCACTCTGCTCTACAGTAACAATGAGGAAGGAGCATTAGCCCAGCTCCCTCACAGCCAAGGGTTAGGCAAGCGGTATGAACACAGCACTTTGCAAGTCCAAATCCTTTTATTCACATTACATTTCATTTTTATAAGGACCTCAGGAAGTAGAGTCGGTGTTATGTCTTCACCAGCGAGAAAAACAGAAATGTGGGCACGAACGGCGATCTTCTGATGCCACGTTCCATGTTCTCTCTGTTATACCACAGGTGTATCCATGGGTTAAGTGAGATTGTGGGAATTCAGCCAGATAACCAGCCCCAGAAGGGAGGGAAATCCCCAGCACTTTTAAAGACAACCCTGATCACTGTAGTCTCCTTCCTAATTACAGGGGTGCCTTCCAGCCTAGGGCAGGGATGGCTTCTAAACCTCAGCCAAAATCCTCATATGAAAAGAAGTCTTCAAAATTAGCAGGGAGCAGGGCACCTCACACGGAGGCAGTCAGCACCTGCACACCTGGATCCCCGTCCTGCTGGCTCCCCCACAGGCAGCCACGCTGTTACCTGAGTTGGCAGAGAATACCTGGAAAGACCTGGGTTGGAAATCCCCAGAGAATGCACCATTCACCCAGATGCATCACTGAGCGTGGCTTCTATTCAGGCACATGGGTAAATAGGGTGGCCAAAAAACGCACGTGTTCGGCCTGCAAATCTAGCTCACCTCAAGCTGGACTAAGAAACCCAGTGTTTTGGCCACGCACGTGGTAAATCCTTATCTTTATCCTGAACTATTGCCACCATGGCCACTTCACTGGGATCTAAAGCTGACCCCAATCTGGTTCTCTCTCAGCCACTAGAACCCCTTTCCTGATCTTTCCCTTTCTGGTGATTCAGAGAGACTCCCTAGGATAATGTGGGAAAGTCTACTTAGACCCACATGCTCCAATTTTACCTAGAAAAAGGATTTCCTTGCCTGTAAGATTCAAAAAGCATGTGATTACACTACCACAAGCCACTACTTGCAGTGACACATTTCACAGTTTTCTTTCAGAATCTACGGCAGGAAATCCAGAGAGGAGGACTCAGTTCCTTCCTTCTTGTTCTGCGAGGCAAAAGTGAATGATCTAAGTCCCTCCTTTTGGTTCAGATCTGGGGTCCACATTAGGCCTTTGGACAACTGAGACAGTGGTGGAAAGAAGAAACACTCAGACTGGGGGCCTCCCCTGTGGCGCAGCGGTTGGGCGCTGCGCTGTGGAGCTGTCGGCAGCGGCGAAGCGAGTTCGACGCCCAGCCGGGGAGAATCCCACATGGTGCAGCAGACCTCTCCTGCCTCGCCCGCTGCTCCCCTCAGCAGTGTGTTTCTGATCTGCCTGTTCTGCTCCCCGCTCTGTCTCTGGTGAGCCCTCTCGCCGCCCCACACCTCTGGCCTGTACCCCAGCTTGTATGTATAAATAAAAAATAAATCTTTAAAAAAAAAAAAAAGAAACATTCAGACTGACTCAGTTTGCCCCGGGGCACATTCCAATGTCTTTCTTTCATGCATTGTCCTCGCTGTGAGTGTCCTCATTTTCTCACCTCCCCCCTCATCCGTCTCAAAAGGGGGGGGGCAACTTCTTGTGGGTGCACCACCTTCCCACAGCCTCCCAGCCATCCCAACTCCTTGGTAACACGACTTTGGATGCATGGGCGAGAGTTGCGACTTGATCTTCCAGCCTGGAAACTACCACCTCAGAAGCACAGCTGGGTGATTGTCAGTCACTGGCCATGCGCCGTGGCTGGAGGAATGTCTGAAATAGTGGCTGTTGCTATGGGGACCAGAGTTGCAGGCAATGATAATATCAGGACAGGCTGAGGGAAAATGATAAAATTGATAACTTCATCTCAGGCTCAAACACGGATTCAAATTAACTGTGATGAATAATTTACCTCTGGGGAAAAAATCCTCACTGTATCACAAAAGGAAATTTCTTAATAGATGACTGTCACTGACAACTTGTACTTCATTTTCCAGAAAAAGGAAAAGTATTCTTTCTCTCAAAAAATGTGTGACATGCAGCACAAAGCACCCATTAATTTCTCCTGAATTTTCTCTACTCTTGAAATTTGTTCAACATTTCTGATTTTTTTAATTCTCCTTTAATTTTTTTTTCATTTGCCAGCAATTCCAGTTTCTTTTCACAAGCCCAAGAGATATAGCTGATTGAGTATTCAATAGAGGAAGGCGTTATTGCTTATCTCAAAAGTGATACTATGCTTCAGATTTTAAAATAATTTTTTATTACAAATTGGTTTTGGTTTTTTCTCTTGCAGTTCTGAGTTCGACTTCAGAGTGATATTGATGGAGAATTTGCTTCAGTAAAGCTTAAGTGAAGGGTGAAATGAGAATGATTAACAAAGTGTTAGGACACCTGAAAGGTAAGGAGAAAAAATGTATGCCTTGAGTCGTTCATCAAGGAGGATATGAGAGTAAGTTATATAGTGAGAAAGCAAAGTAATAGCACCTAACATTTTTAAGACTGGCATATCAGTTTGGATTGGGTTTATTTATGAGTAACAAAGACCAGGAAATCAGTAACTTTAAAAAGAAGGGTCTGGCTAGCTCAGAAAGATCTAAGCATCCCTGTGTTGATAGCAGCACTATTCACAAGAGCCCAGACAGGGAAGCAACAGAAATAAGCACCAGGCCCCGGAAGACTGGATCAAACAGTTATGGCATTCTATGTACTCAATGGAATATTACTCAGCTATTTAAAATGATGGAATTATGTCTTTTGGGACAACATGGATGGCACTTTAGGTGACTGTGGTAAGCGAAGTAAGTCAAAGTTAAAGACAAATATTGGATGGTTTCTCTCACATGTGAAAGAGGAATAACAAAGTAAATGAACGAAATGCAACAAAAGTAGCTCTTAGAAACTGAGAAAAATAGAAGAGTTGCCAGGGAGGAAGCAACAGGGGGTGGGAGGAAAGGGTAGAGGGGGACAATCTTGAGAGTGGGAATTATACACATCTGAGAGTGTAAGGCTTATTACACATATGGAGGAGTGGAGATGTTCTCCCCAAAATTACGTAGTATTGGAAATCAACGGCAAACAATAAATTCTTAATAAAATAAAATAAAAAGAAGTATCAGGGGAAAGTTCAGGGCTGCCACAGAAACTCCTTGCAGTTTGTTTCACTTATTCCAAGAGACATGATGTTTCACATTTTAACTTCTTGGACATCAAGACTCCACAGAGTAGGGTCACTGGTTAGGAACAAAATCCTACAGAATATTCTTTTAAGAAATGCTGGATCACTGATGCTCCTGATGGCGCAGAGGACAATACTGAGATACCAACGAGTCCAAGCACAAAAGTAATTTAGAAGATGCATGTACATATTGTGAAATGATTAGCACCATGAAGAAAGTGAACACATCCTTCACCTCCCATAATAGCCCTTTTTTTTTTGGTGAGCATATTTAAGATCTACTCGCTTAACACCTTTCAAGTATATAATACAGTATTGTTCACCATGGTTATCAGGGTAGACATTACATTCCCAGAAGCTATCCAGTCTCTAGCTGGAAGTTTGAACCTTTGACAGACATCCCCCCCAAGCCCACCACCACCACCCAGCCCCAGTAACGGCTATAATCCTCTGTTTCTATGAGTTTGCACTCTTAGATCCCACATACAAATCATTCAGTCTATGTTTTTCTCCATCTGACTTATTTACTTAGCACAAGGCCCTCAGGTCATTACATGTTGTTGCAAATGGCAGGGTTTCCTTCTTCTTTTTTTTTTTTTTTGCGAATGTATCTGTCTGTGTATTCAGTTTACCATTTCCTTCTGGCACCAGAAGGTGCTCCAAACTCCTGATGTATTTTCTCTGCTTCAGATCCAGAATCAGCCACTTCTCCAAGGAGTCGTAGTTGCTTTCATTTGATAAATGGTATTCAAAAACTAAGACCTTGGCAAACTAGTGAGTTTTTAACTGAAAGAGTTTGCAGAAAATCCTTTATCTGGCTTCTCTTGGAAATTCTGACTGGTCACACTAGGCCTGCGCCCACGGGAACCTTCATATGGAGCTACTTCTGCTCCTCCTTAAAGCCTAGACGCCCCCCAATTCCCCACGGTGCCTGCCATCCGAGCAATGCAACCTAGATGCCAAATGTGCCTCTTTATTGATCTGAATTACCTGCTTCGCCTGCAGGTTCTCACTTTTGTGTTTTTACCTAGACTTTGTCTCAGGGGCCATGGAGTGTGAAGGAGTCAGCAGTTTGGGATGGATTCTCTACCCCAGAAAAAAAGATGGTGGCTGTTCCTTAGGTTGGTGTGTCCCTGTCTCTAGGCTTCTGATGATATTTAGGAGGTGAAACTTGGTCCTTGGGCTCTGTTTCCTTGCTCTTCTGAAGTTGAAAGAGTTCATTTTACAGCTCAATCTAAAGGTGTCTCTGTTCATTTCTCATCCCCTTGTTGGCCAAAACACCCAGCTTTTTTTGTCTTTTGTTATCAACCCCTATAACGATGGGAAATTGTAAAATGTGCTTGCAGTCTTCAAGTGCATCACTGGGAAGCCTGACTAGGTGCCCATCTTGGTACTGGGTCTGATGCCTGCAGTGCACGAGGTCCAGAAGGCTCTTGAAGGAAGAAAGGAGGTAGATTTTGTAAGCTAAAAGTAAATGGAATGTGAAGACATGGAGGCACAGGTACAGACATGGATCTAGGGAGTTTTAAGAAGCCTCTGGAAGTTCAACTAGCTATTTATGAGAACAAAACAGGGAGGCAAAGTGGGACCAGGCACGTGTAGTCCTGACGATGACACATTGAACAGTCACTAAAATTAAGTGTTCTCAGGTAAGGTCAGTCTTACCCATTAGGAGAGTAGATCAAGGAGTGATTCAGGGTCAATACATCTAGGGACCAATGACAAGCACAAAAGTCACTGCCAGCTCTCAGACAGGGAAGAGCCATGTGGCACCTTGGGGAAGCCATGCTGGGGGCTTCACAACAGAGCTGCCTTTTCCTCGCTGTTTGCTCTGAAGTGTCTTTTCTTCACAAACCGAATTTCCTCTGATGAAAGACAACTTTCAGTTCTTCATCTGGAAGCTCCCAAAAGAGACCTACTGGAAAAGAACCTACTAGAAAAGGTGAGAAAGAAGACCAGAGGCCTGGGAACTTGCCCCACTCTGGGAAGTCCTTTGACAAGCTTCTTTGCGTAGGGACCACCCCAGATGCAGCAGCCTCGGGCGCAGAAGAGCTGCTCACATGCGGCAGGACTGACCCCGCCCTGCTGACAGTTAACAGACCTAGGAGCCTTGGTGAAGGCTTCTGAGGCACTGACCTGGGTCCCAAGGAGCTTCTGCTACTGTTAGGGACACTCACACTAGAGTTTCACTGTTATGTGTCAACCTGTATCTTACTGAAAATAAAGATGTATAGGAAGAGGGGGTTGTGGAAGAAGAGGAAGAACAAATCAAGAAAACCCACTTCGCCTACCTGATCTGTTCATGGTAGCAAAGGAGGGTGGCCTTCAGGAAAAGTTTGGAAGGAAAGGACAACGCCCACCTTTTCTAAGATGTTAGGGAAAGAAGAGGAGACCCGAGGTAGCAGGAAGCTAGAGAACCCAATCACAATCATCATCATTATGGTCCAACTCATAATGGTTTTAAGTTGGGCAAAAATAGATGCTCTGTCCAGGAGGGTTTTATCGCAATAATATGATAAAGGCAATTTTAATACCAAAAACTCATAGGCTTTTTTTCCTCTCCACTTGTCTTTAAGTGTGTGGATGTGTGTGGAAAACAGAGGGTAAAGAACTGAAGGAGAGTCTCCCATAGATGAAAACTCCACGACCTGAATCATTCTCTAGGAGACGGGGAGCTTTAAGCTGAACCTTGTGAGAGGAGGAAGCGCTGGCCTGACCGACAGGAAGGTGACAACACAAGACAGATGCCCAGATCAGGGCCTGAGGGAACGGAGGGCAAAGGCCAGGGAGAGTTCATCTGGCACGAGGGGAAGGAGGAGTGAAACACAGGAGCGGTGATACACGATGGCGTCTGGAGGACAGCTTAAGGCCAAGATGGAGTTCTCGTGATTCTTATGTTCAAGTAAAAGGCATTTGGAGGAAACTGTACATGTGATCTGGGCTTCAGGCCAGGGTTGGTAAATCCCTTCTTGGAAAAATCTTGGGATGACGAGGGTGTCCAGTGGTGGATACCTGAGGTGAATATTAAAATGTGAAACTAATGATCATGTGTTTGAAGAGGCAGAGAGAACATTCTCTCTAATCAGGCAAGTGGCACCAAAAAGTTCCGTATAAGGTCTTGCTGTCCTTTTTCTCTTTATACACGAGTGTGACTATTGTTTCAATTTGCTGCTTCAGAAGTGTACAGGTGCAGATGGGATGTCAGGAGCGCTTGAAGAACATCAGCGCCCCAGTGGTATCGGCACAAGCGTCTCGGAGCAGCGTCAAAGCAACATAGGGCCGTCCCTGTCCCTGTCCCCGCAGAGGAAAAGCATCAGACTCCGCTCTGGCACTTTTTCTCCCTCTTCAAAAATGGCTCACTGTTTTTGTCAGACATTTGGAAGAAGGAAGTTTATCAGCAACTCCTGAAGTGTAAGAGATGCCAGTGCACCTTAGCCGGTTGTCGGAGAACGCACATGTGTCAAGACAGAATCAGAGAACAAAGGCAGGTTGTTTCGGGTGGCATACCGCCATCTGACTGCCCAACTAACAAAACACGACCACCCTCCCCAGGTACCCAGCAAATTCCTCCACCTCCAAAACGGGCAGCCTCACATCACAGTGCCTGTATCCGCAAGGTCTAATCTCAGCTTAAGTCTGTCACCTCCCACCCCAGCTTCCCAGAACCCCCTCATCACCACACACTAATTCTCATAAGACTGGGTGCCTCCCCCTTTTTATCCTCTTCTCTCACCCCTCCCCAACTTTTGAAATCCTCTTTCTATGACCATTAATGGTAAGGGTTCCTACATTCCCAATGCCTTTCCTGAACATTCCCTTTACCTTCTTCTTCTAACTGCCATCTGGAAGTTCCCTAAGAGCCCACTTCCCTGGCAGCCCCCTGAAGGCATGACCCTCTTCCCCGACACACAGTGCCCCTAGGCCAGAAGGCAAGGTGGTGTCTTCCTCCTTCCTCAGTGTCACTTCCAGGCCTCTCCCCCCTCACCCCTCCACCCGTAAGTCCCCTAGTTTAGAATTCAATGTCATCATATTATGATCCCCCACTATCCCTTCTTGGTACAGTTATCTAGGGACCCTCACCTCACCTTTCTGATCTTCGCTCCTGGCTGGCGGCAGTGTTCTAAAGCATTAGGCCTAACGCCCGGCTATGTCAGCATCTGACAGATCAGCCTTTCCACAACTTGGTCTCTTACTGTCTTGATTTCGTCTCCTCCATGCTCTGTCCTCTAATCTACAGAGCCACTCATTACTACAGTAATCCCATAGACCTTGTCATCTGTGATAACTGTTCTCCTTCTATAATCCCAGCTCATGCATCAGACTCTCTGACTGCCACCTCCTTTTTCTAGTTCACTCTCTCTAGTGATGTCAAAACTTCTTTAACCCCTCTAAGAAATCAAATCATTCGGTCCAACATATTCACTGCATCTGAACTCCTTGATCGTCTCCATTTTCTCACGTTCAATCCCTCTTGTCCTGGCTTGGGAAAAACCCCTACATGATTAAATCCATTTTCCCCACATACCACACCTGAAACCATGCAACTGAATGTGCCTGGAGAAAAAGCCAACCATACTGACTGACTGACTGCACTTGAATTTAATGAGTATGACTTTTAAGGGGGCCCCTAGTACTATCAACAAATATACTGTATTTCCCTATTCTACCTTCTTTCTACTCTCCCTGTTGATCATTCATACATTCTCCTCTGTATCTTTAGCTTTTGCTATAGAGCAAGCCAACTGGATTCATAATGACTTCAAGCAGTAATTATTTTATCTGCTCATGATTTTATAGGTCGGGCTCTGCTGGGTAGTTCTGCTGGACTTGTTTGGTGGCACTCATGTGGCTGTGGTCATCTGGTGACTCAAACAGGGCTGGTTGCTCTAAGAGGACAACTCGTGCCTGCTATTGGATGATCCGCATGTCTCCAGCAAGCCAGTTTGGTCTTCTTCAAATGGTGGTGGATGAGTTTCCAGAAACAAGCATATTTTTAAGTCACTGCTTGCATCGTATTTGCCAGTGTGCTACTGGCTAAAGCAGATTCCATGACCAAGCCCAGAGTCAGTGTGAGAAAGGAACTGCAGGGCCTGTTGCACTGGTAGCTATTACTCGAACAATCCGCTACCGCCATGAGCCTCCAACCGCTCATACATGCTCCCAATTCTCATTCTCAATGGATCACTGTTTCCTATTTACTGAAAAAGCAGAAACTCTAAGAATTTCCACAGACACATACCGCCATACTGCCCACACGTCAGCATCTGGTGCTTTTGCTCTACCTCCTTTCGTGGAGGATGAACTCTCCATGTCTCTACCTAGGGCTAAGTTCTCCATTTGTGCCCCAGAGCCCACTCCTTCTTATCCACTCAGGACCTTGCTTCTGTTTCTCATCTGGAGTTACTCATGCCAGTGCTGTACATCACCTGGTAGCGTCAGTGGATTGCGTGGTCTAAGGTGGCCTCACCCTCTCGTCTGTGTCATTTTTGTTCTTTATTGGCTCATTCTCCTCAGAATAAAACCATGATACCTTTTGTCTCACTCTAAAGTATTTCTCTACTCTCTGGCTACTCATCTGTTTCTCTTCTCTCCTTCATAGCTACACTCCTTGGACGCGCCCTCCATACTCATGGTCTCCATGTCCGTGTTTATTGAGCTTTCTGGTCCACAACTCCACCAAAACAGACTTTGCCACTGTCTCCAATTTCCTCCTCACTGATCAATCCAAAGGTTAATTTTCAGCCCTCATCTTAACTTGAACACTTTCCTGAGCTGTCCTTCAGGATACTGTACCCCCCTCGTTTTCTTTAAACCCCTCTAGCCTCTCCTTCTCAGTCTTCTGGCCCTTGAGAGTTCCTCAATCCCTTTTCATCTGCCTGACATCTTAGTGTTGGAATGCCCCAAGGCTCACTTCTTAAAGCTTTCCTCTCTGCGGTGTGTATGCACTCCTTTGGCAATCTCATCAGTCTAATGGATTTTAAATGCCCTCTCTGTGTTGATGATCCCACTTTTGTATCTCCAGTCTAATCCCTTCCCTGAATTCCAGACCCACGTACACAAAGTACCATTTGAATGCCCAGGAAACATCTTTTTTTTTTGTTACATAAATTAGCCCATTTATTACAGGCTAGCAACATTACAAATGGTGGCACGTCTACTGATCTTTCAGCTCCTTCAGTCCTCTGGTGGCAGATTTACTGTAGGGGCAGCAGCAGTGTTGTAGGTCCAGGCACCACCAGCTACAGTTTTCTGGCAGGAACCACGATGCCAGGTCCCCACAGCTCATTTCTTGACCTTGATTTTGCCACAGAAAGAGTGCATGTACTTGGCGTGTTGGCTAATTTCAATATTCCTCACCATTTTCCTCACCACAACAAGTCCAGCATTTGCCAATGACCTTGACCTTCTTGGTGTGTTTGGTCATGTTGCCGCAAACCAGGTCAGAGCTCACAGAGCCTAGTAGACATTTTAAACCTAATGTGCAACATAGAACTTCTCACATTTCCCCCCAAACCACGAAGTCGTTTGTAATCCCCTTTTTCCTCATATATCCGCATCCAAATTATTAGCATATCCCATTCAAAATATACCCCAAATCCTCACAACCACCCATATCCAATTTGCCACAACCTCCCACCCGGGTTATTGAAATAGACACTTAACTAATCTCCCTGCTTATCCCCTGTGCCCTAGAGTCCATTTTCAACATTGCAACTAGACTGAGCTTTAAAAAATAGAAGTCAAATCATGGTACTCCTCTGCTGCAGTGGCCCTCAAGGTTCTTAGAATCAGCTGCCCCTCCCCCTTTCTAGCACTATAGATACACTTTTTATAGATTTTGCTAGGTCTTGAAGAAAGGGCATGACTTAGAAAAGGTGACATAAGGGGTAAAGGAATTCTAGGCATGAGTAGAACATGAGGTCATTTTAAGGAACAATTTGTGGAGCAATTTGTCTGGGATTGAAAAGTCACAGGATGCAAGTTAACACAGTGGGAATATGGCAAATGCATGGGAAGTGCCAGGTTTTGAATTATCATAAAACATGATCAAGCCCCAGGTCCACCAGATGTCCAAATGAATACATGAAACTGACTAGCTTGACAATATGAACTTTTTTAAATGGCATTTGAGTTCTTGCATTTTACTCTTCTTACTGAACTACATGCATCTTCTTTTTCACTCTAAATTCTGTATAGGAATTTCTGTATAGAAACCACTCTGCCAATATGTTTTTCTGAATTTAATAGTTCATCAAAAGCAGGATTCTGGCTTGTCGGACTATTGATCTGCTATTATGTCTTTATCACACTACTTTCTGAGTGGTTATTTATACCTCATCCACAGCTCCCAGACATTAAAACAAAAGGTCTTGAAACGTATGGGAAAGTTTGGAGGGAGAGCTCTCTATATCTTGTGAAACAGACAAGGTCACTGCTTAGTCAACCTTTCTTGCAAAAGAGTTCAGTGATAACAGTCAAATTAGAGCTCTGGTCAACCGCAGCTGATGATGGGTTCTGTTGATGGGTGCCCTTGGCTAGACCTGAAAGCGATGTCCTGAAAAATGATTACACTTCTGCTTGATAAGCCAAAGACCTATCCATTAAACGATGATCAGGAAGGAGGAATAAAGGTGTAAATATAGCCTCTTGATCCGTTCAGATATTTGACCTCTTACTCTCAGTCATGATCTCTAGTGTATCCGTCATACCCTCTTGTCTGCGTGGTTATTCCAGTGCAGATTTAGACATACAGAATCCTTGGATTGTTGAGGTCCTTATAATCTTAGAAAGTATACTCAAGTATGTAAATCAATGAATAATTCTTAAAAAGACATATATAAAAGAAACTTAGGTTTGTGTCTTAGTCATTCATTTACCAGGACTTCATTTTGATCAAGTACTGTGCTAGATACTGTGTTGTACCCTCAAAATATTCATACTTTAGTTGGAGAGACCAACATTCACATGAACATTTGAGTGCTATGATAGAACTAAGTACACAAAGGGAAATGGAATGTTATCTTGACTTGGAATTGTGGGTATCCTGGATGCTTCCTTGGGTGTGATGATACCTAAAAGGAATTTCAAAGATTGATAGGAGATGTTGTGGGGAAGAAACGGTGAGAGAGAGTGGTATAGGCCACAATGGACCTTTTCATGTTCAGGATCAATGTGGGGAAGGATAGCGCAAGGAGTAAAGAGAGAGAAAAGATGCTGGAAAAGAAGACAGATTAGAGGAAAGCTGCTAATTCAACTATAAAGTTTTAATCATATGTGAAAAGCAAAGGAATGTCATTGCTGAAGTCTTTCATGGAGGGATTAGATTTTTCCCTCCTGAACAAAAGCAAATATGGAAGATAAAGTAAACATCCCAGCATGGACGAGGTTGGAGGCCTGAGATTTATTGGAAGACTGCTGGAGACAAATGGCGAAGACAGAGCAGTGAAAAGAGAAGGGAGTGATGTTGAATGATACTGGAGACCAGCAACTACCGTTCTTGATGAACAGATGTACAATAAAGGAAAGAAAAGGACTGTGAATATCTAGCTTTGGGTAGATCTTGCTATAAGGTGGCATTATTGTTAGAGAAAGGGAAGACAAGAGGCGGAATAGTAACTTTAGGAAAAGGGGTGGACTCTTCAAGTTCTAGATGCCATGGGACATCCAGATAGAGCTGGAAATAGAATGAAATGTGGCAATTATATATTTAGATTCCATGGAATTAAAAGCGAGGACTTAACTTTCCCACCCCTAACTCCTTGTTGCCTTTGTATATCCTGACTCCCTTCTGGCAGGCGTCACCTGAATGATAGGAAAATAAAGACAGTCGCCTCATGGATGGTGTGGAAGGTGGCTGGGGACTGGCATAACAGAGGGGAATAACAGAGGGGAGACGAAATGGCAGTTCGGAGGGGGAAGCACAGCCCCAATAAACACAGAACACTAGTACCAAAAGCAAGAGTGGAGGATCCACAATGTGGAGAAGGGGGAAATAAACATTACCAAGAGGACGGCACTGGATTTCCTAATGAATTCTCTGGCTAGATGCTTGGTAGTTTGGACCTTAAGATATCAGCACTGAGAAGAAAGAATGGGTGTAGGAATGGCCCAGGGCAGCTGAGGCCTGCACCCTGGGTCCTCTGGATGGCTGGCACAGCCTTCCAGCCTGGCGCAAACCACAAACCCTCTTTTCTCACCAGGATGAGAGGCTGAACTCCTCCCCCTGACATCCAGACGCTCTCCAAGCCAGAGAGGCTTGCACTTGTACACTGCTGTGGTCTGATCCCTGCCCTCGATGTCCTGAATGAGTTGGCTGCTGGGGAGGGGAGCAGAGCTGAGTAGTCATTTTGGGAACCTCGAACAGGGCAGATGTGCCTCATCCTGCCAGCTCTTGTAACTGCAGCTCCAGTTTGAACCATCAGTTGGTAACTGGATCTTCTCCCTTCCCCTCTACCTTTAAAAATAAATAGCTAAAATAGTTTTTTTTTTCTTTTGAGCAAAGGAGGAGCATTATACGATTCATATTTCAGGAATACAGTTTGAAAGCAGAATCCAGGAGAACAAGTAGTAAGCATAAGTGGAAGCAAAGGGATCTGGTTAACAGCTGACTGGAATCTTCCAGTATCTCCAGTTGCTTTGTAAGGAGAAGAGCTTCTAGGGGTTCTGCTGGTACAACTCTTCCCTGTCAGGAATATGACAGCACTTGGGTAACTAGCACCGAAAAAAGTCACATCATATACTCTGAAAGGAAGCAGAATTTGCCACTTCAAAATATGCCTCTTTGGCATATGAATTATCTTGAGTTGGTTATTTTTAAGAAAGTGAAGACACAGGAAAAGCTCTGCAAACCAAGTAGAACTGATCCTTTTGTATGAAACATTTACATTCATAAGGGAAATCTCCATTGGTGAAGGTGTCTCCTTCTCTGTAGCAGGAAGAGGAAGGTGGCCTGGCCCACTCTCTAGAAACTCTTATCAAGGGAGAAGGCAGACACTGAAATGCGCAAACAAATATACCCTTGTTGCCTGCTTGTTGCCTGGTCATCTATCCTAATGGTCCTCCTCCCCCATCTTTTGTCTTTGGTTGAAGATGGTATTTAAGGTGCTGGTTTGGGGTCACTTCAGGGAGTTAGTTGGTTTTCCTGGGTCTCTCCCTTATAGACAGGAAAATGTTTTAAAGTCTTGTTTGGTTTTCTCCTGCTAATCTGTCTTTTGTTACAGTGAGGTCTCTGTCAAGAACCTAGAAGGATAGAGGAAAAATTATTTTCTTCCCCTACAACTCCTTCAAAGGGAACCTGGCCATAGCTCTTGAAGAAGCAGGAAAAGATCCAGGAGTATTTTTTTCCTTTAGAGAAATACAGAAGCAAATAAAAATACAGCTTGTGGTAATGACTATTTTTACCCAATTACACATGCATTACTAAGTGTCACAAATCCCATGAGCTAGAAGGTGTGATTTTCTGAGTCGGCTGCTGTGCTGAAATGAGAGGAATTGCTCCATGTTGATACCACTGTTGGATGTTGCTAATGTAATTACAGTTTCCCACACTGGCCTCAAAAATTAAGGTTGTTGGATTTTCTATTTCCCTTTCCATTTTTGGAAGATAATAATAAAAATGTACAAACTTGCTTGTTTGACTTTACACCCAGTTTGCATGACATTGTTATTGTGTCTTATACTGAATGGGTTGATTTTTTTCAACTTGTTTTTGAAAATGTCATTTACACAGAGAGATTGAATGGACTTAATTTGTTTAGTCTCCCAAAGTGATGCTTCTAAGTGGGCCATGATAATTCAGTAAATATATTGTGTGAAGGGGGATGGTATGAATAACTAAAAGAATTATTCACAGAGCATGGGGAGCAAAAATGAATAAAAGGAAGTTAGCTAACAAATAGGACTGAGATGTTAGAATAAAGACAGACATAAGGTATTCATATTAGCTGTCCCATTAAAACACAATGTTAATTTAGAAAATTTCTTTGTGTCTTTAGGGCTTTGTTGTTGCTACTGTGGTTGCTATTTAAGTATATCCAGGAGTGGCACAACATAATTAATGTAAATTTCTCCTCAGTGCTTCTCTGAGCATCATAGACAGTTGAGCTTAACTGAATTTCTGCTTCAGAGAATTACAAAGTACCATTGTAAGATTTAAAATGTTTCCCATTTCCTGCCCTTTGCCGTGTCTCTCACAAAGGCTTCCCATTTGGATCTTAAACTTCCTAAGTCATCATTAATATGTTTGTTGCAGCAGCTGATAACCATCAATTAACCAAGTTTTAAAATACTTTGTAAAGGAAATGTAAATGATCAGAGAAGCAACTGTTTTAAAAGGCATTTTTAGGCATGTAAAATTCATTGATTAATCTGAGGGGCTGTAAGTATAGACAGTATATTCAGGACCCACAAACTGTTCTCATATGTACTATCTCGTGAAACCCTGTCACTTCCATTTGAATCAGGCAATAGCACAGCATGGGCAAAAAGTAGCTCAGTTAAGAAAAAAATGGCAACCAACTATGTGACCTTGAAAATGGGAACGCTTATCCCTCCCCACCCCACTCAGCTCATCTCAAGGTACCATTGTTCCATGGAAAGGACCTGGGAAACACGGGAAAGAAGAACTTTAGGACAGTCTTGTTCACACCTTTTCTTTTTGCAAAAAACAACCAATTAACATATCTGTTTTCCGATTACGCGCTGCCCAGCTAGGTGAGGCAGTGTAGCGTTTGGAGTCCACACTCCTGGGTTCAGATCCACCTGCTAGCTGGATGACCTTAGACAAATTAATAAACCTCTCTGTGTCTGAGTATCCTTATCTATAAAATAGGAATAATAATTGCACAACCTCACAGAGCTGCTGTATATATAAAATAGTTTACATGCAGAGAGAGCTGAGTAAAACTCAATAAAGGTTAAAAATAATCATAAAAATGAACTTGACACCTACTATTCCGTCTTTAGCATAAACAGGACAGATGGGCTATCATAAACTTAAGTAGTCCCATGGTTGCAATTACACTGAATGGAGACCTCTGGTTTCTACAGAACAATAAATTCATTATCAATACTTTAACTTAAAGCCCTCTATCATCTTACTGAAAATTAGTGGGTATTATGGAAGATCTTAACATATACATGAAAATTAGCTGATTGGTTCTTGCTGGACCAATCAAAACTTCAATGCAGCGCTGGAAAACCCCAGACAGCACCTATGTTCCCAAGGCAAGTCCAGATCTCTATGGTGGGAACAGGTTGAGAGTGCTGCATCCAGCGCTGGGTGCTCAGTTTTACAGAGGACATTGGCAAATGGAGCAGTCTGCCATGTTGGAGAGCGTGAAAATCCACATTACAGGAAACCATTAAAGGAACAGAAATTTTACCACAGAAAAGGGTAACCGGAAACATCCGAGAGCTCTCCCAGGTAAGAAGGAAGAATCGGACTTGTTCTGGGAGTCTTGCACTGGGTGAATGATATGCGTGATTTTGCACAAAACTAGGTATCTGGCAATAAAATGTACCCATTACCAAAAGGATTTATGCAAAGCTTGCACAACCTCCTTCAGTGAGGGGTTAAGATTCCACTCTGTATGGGAAATTTGAATGGTAATTTCTGGATCCTAGGACGTGAGATGTCTTTTAATTCTAATTTAATTTTACTGTTGCAAATAAATTTTCATATGCTGCCCCTTCCTCCACAACTTTCTTGGGGTTCATGCTAACCTGGACATAGAGACACAGGGGACATTCTCTATGCCAGTGTTACCAAGGTCTTTTTAACAAGAGGTTAATTCAAACTTAATTTTAAACTTCTGATGCTTAAGTTAACATTTTACATCATTTTATTTTGGCCTTGTACTTTTGGAAAAAGTACAAGGTGCCTCTTTATTTATGGAAATAACTGTTCCATGAAGACTCAAATCCCCCGAGCAGGAAACAATTGCAGTGTTTTTACACCATTTTATGTAATTTGAGATAGCAGGCCTGGAACATCATTATTTCCAATTTACAGATGAGATTCTGATGATTAACAGAAACAATATTTTGGAGTTGAAGAAAAGACATGTCTAGGATCTGGGAAGCTCAGAGAGCAGGGGTGAGGAAGGAACCCCGATAAACTGAACAAGTGTGCTAAGGGGAGAGGGGCACCCACCAAGGAGTGCCACTAAAATGAGCTGGGTTCGGAGCATCAAGTGGAACAGTAGGAGTATGGAGACAGGCAGAGAGGGCGGTCGACAAAAGAACACTCTTAAATGGAAAATCACTATTAAGCAAAAATAAAATGATAGACACAAAAAGGCAGGCATGAGAATCAAAACCTGAATTAAGAACAATAGATTTGCTTTTGCACATTGTTTTCTGTGGGGGTGCAATTCTATTTTCCTTTCTTTGGGCTGATTTTCTTCCCACTATGCCTCCCTCTGAGCTCTCCGAAAGGGAAACGCAGAGGGTGTGAAGGGGATGAAAAGTCAAGCTGCATATTTTTAACGTGCTTCCAAATGCCACTGAGAAACTACTGCAGCCTGCCTGGTATGTGCCGTATACTTTAAAACTGCAGCCGTGATAATCACGATGAAAGCGCTGGCTGGCATCAGTGCGGGGAGGGCCATGAGTCACATGTGAAAAACAATTAAATATTGGCAGTTTGCTGCTCTCATATTTGATATTCAGTAGCATTATGAGTCAGTATTTAAAACTATATTGTGTTTTTTTGAAATTGATAGATGGAAAAAGAACTTTCAGACCCTCGGCTAAAAAACATACCCTGTAACTAAAGTACAATATTATCATATATATTGGAATGAGCAGGAGAGCTTTTGAACCTGCCTCAGCGTATCACCCAAACACACACAGACTGCCACAGAGATGCGCTGAAGCCCTGAATCGGGCAACGCCATCTGCCCTTGGCCACCCAATCAAATGTGTGTTCTAGAAGCAGCTTCTCTCTAGGGAGCAATGTCCTCAAAGAATGTCCGGAACAACGTTACTATCTCAGACATTCACATTAGGAATTTTCTCCACACAGAAAGGGTGAGCATAGATATCAAATGAAGACAGGAGGAAGAAAGGAAGAAAAAGGAATGTGAAAGAAGCTCTTAAGTGACCCAAAATGTTAAGAGCTATGTGACCTTGAACAACTTCCTTCCTTCAACTCTCTAACACTAGTTTTCTTATCTGTTAAATGGGGCTAAGAATTGTACTTTCTTTAGCATTGGGGTAAGAACTGAGTGGCATAATATATGCAAAATATTCAACTCAATTCCTAGCATTATGAGTAGTAAGTGCTCAATAAATGCTACATAGTACCATCATCACCATTCCTCTGCTTCTGCTTTTGTGCTCATTCACTCTTTCCTTTATTCAACAAACTATCTGTGCAACAACTCTTGTATGCTAGGCACCGTGCTGGTAGTGGGACTGTGGATAAGTCGGACATATGTATGAATCCCACACCTCTCTGTCTCTGGACTTTACAGTGTAGTGGAAAAGACATAATATGCAAATTAACTATCAACTTATTTACTTACATCTGTGATACATACTATGCAAGAGAACCACCACATGCCAGGAAAGTGTAATGGGGAGCCCGATCCAACCGAGGGCTTCCCCCAGTATGTAAATTTTGAAGTTCTGAAAGATGAGTAAAAATTTACTAGAAAGCACTGGAGCTGAGTTTGCAGTGAGAGGAAGAGAGAAGAGCCCTCCAAATAGAGGGAACAGCACATACAGAGGCTTGGAGGGAGGGTTTACTAAAAGCCGATCAGTGGTAGAGTTTTGTTACTTTCTCTACTCATGGCCTTATTTTAATTTAACCAAACTAACCTAGGTGGTAATCCCAGAAGGTAAAAAGTAGTAGTTCCCAGTCACTGACTCCTTCCCAGAAGGACAAGACTAAGCAAATGCCAATGAACTCTTTGCCCATCCTAAAACCAGAGCTCTATTTTGTCAGCAAGAAGTGAACAAAGTCCAGTCGAAAACCCAAAGTCAGAACAGACACTGTGGGCTAACGCAGACATTAAGATTTATAAACCAACTTTACACATAATTTTGTTTCACATCTGAAACTTTGGAGATGAGAATCATATAAACGGAAGTGTTACACTGACTATGGAAATGTCTTTCATGCAGAAGAGAACCAAAATAATACATGGGGGTATGCGCCAAGCCCGCCTTGTGCTGTTACAGTTAATGCTTCGAGGATGTTTATATTACAGACTTCATCTTCAAGGCTCTAAGAGTTGGTCATAAAATCTCTTCCCAGCTGAAATGTGGCATATAAATAAGATCTCTGCTTAAGGGCTGAGTCGCTCTGCTCCTCTTTGAAGCAGTTCTTGTGTTGGCTGCATCTCTGTGTGACTTTTTAACACTGTCTGCTACCGCCATCCACTCTTAACTCTTCACGCTTAGGAAGGTATTACGAAAGTCACCTTATCACTGCTGTTTAGAACTTAAAACTGGCCAGAAAAAAGATATTTGTGTAATGGGAAGGTGTATTATGATTACAAAATAATTTCAACACCAAATTCCTTTTAAAAAAATCTATTCCCACTCAATATTCTGTATTGTTACAAAATGCTACCGCTCTGAGAACACTGGTCAAAAAATTTTTACAAAAGTCATGTTACTGAAACAAAATTAGTCATTTCCTATCAATTTGTATGTGCTCAACACGAATATGACAGTCAAATTCTAATTTTAGTTCTAGGGTTTTTTTTTGTAATCTGCAATAAATTGATGTTTACATCATGAAATGCATGCCAATAGTAATAGGCCTACGGTTAATACCTGTAAAAAATCAAGTCATAGCCTACTTTTTAGATTTCTTTGCTTGACTCTTGTACAGCTGTTCAGGAGCATCTCTGGGGAGTGTCCAGCAGTAGTCAGCCAGCATTGTAGTGGGCCATTTTCCCTGGTATCTTTGTTCCATTGATGTGGTATCTTGATGAAGATGTTTGCCATGTTCATCACTAACCATACCACAGTTTTCAGGGAAGAAATCCAGATGGGAATGAAGGAAGTGGATCTTTAGAGACATATTGCAGCCAAGTTTCTGATACTGCATCAGCATGTCTTCTGCTAGTTTCTTGTAATTTCCTGCCCTAACAGTCCCAAGAAAGTTTGTAGACACTAGACGAAAAGCATTCCATGCTTGTTTCACATCACCCTGCAGCAGGTTGTTGAACCGGTCATCTTTGAAGAGCTCTCGAATCTGAGGACCCACAAAAACTCCCTCTTTAATCTTTGCTTCGCTGAGTCGAGGAAATTTTTCATGCAGGTATCAGAAAGCTGGCGAGGTCCGGTCCATGGCTTTCACGAAATGCTTCATCAAACCTAGTCTGATGTGAAGAGGTGCTAGCAGGATTTTTGTGAGCCTGGACCAGAGCTGGGTGCTGGATATTCTTCTCTCCAACTTCTACATTTTGTCTGTGAGTCCGTTCCTTCCGCAAGTAGTGCAATTCACTTGCTCGGCATCCCACTCACCTAAGAAACACATGTATTTTGTATATCCCTGCTGCAGTTCCATTAAAAGGGCAACGAACTTCAAATCACCACAGATGTACCAGCTGTACTTGTTATGCTCAATGGAATTCAGTAGCTGCTTTAAGTTATGGCATGTCTCTTTCATGTGGACAGCATGCACTACTGGAATAGATGGAAGATGGTTTCCATTGTGCAAAGCACAGCCTTAAGACTCAGTTTCGAAGAGTCTAGAAATAGTCTCCATTCTTGTGGGTCATGAGTGATTTCTAAGGCATTCATGAGGCCCTCAATATTGGAACAGAATACCACAGTACTTTCCTTTCTGAAGAAATGCTCCAACTGCTGGTGGCGCTTTCGATATAAAGTAATTGTGACATCTTCTTCTAGAAGATTCCATTGTTGGAGTCTTGCTAATGCAATCAACTCTGGATGATGTGTGCATGATGGTATTATGCAACGTGATGCAATATTACATCATTCTAGGCTGATTTAGGATGTTGTTGCAGTCCTACTGGATAAATTTACATGGTGAAACATATAAAATGAATTATATGAAATATCTTCAAAACGAGAGCTAATAAAAATTTTTCAAGGTCATATTCATGTTCAGCACACCAAGATACTACAGATTAGGGCCTTTTTAAGTCAGTAACTATCTCAATGTTGACCAGTGTAATAACATGACATATAGCCAGCTCTAAAAGAAAAATCTCAACCAGGACTGGGGTGATGATACCACAAAGGCATCAGAAACCTCAGCTCCATCGTTTGTCTTGCCAACTCAGCACAGGTTTTCATCTTCACGGTTGCCTCACAGACCGAATTACTGCTCAGGCTCTCCCGCCCCACACTCATGGTGACAGGGGGGAGCAAGGGGAAAAGACAAAAGAGGATTCTTCCTGAATGAGTCAGCCACCTTTAAACAGAAATCCCATGTGCCATTTCTATTCACATTTCACTGTCTAGCATTTAGTTACCTGACCACAACACATTGCAAAGGAGGCTGGGAAATGCGGCTTTAGCTAGACTGGGGCAGTCTTTGCACACCTTGACTATAGCGAGGGTTCTGTTACTAAGGGCAAAGGGAGAATTGATTTCAGGTGACATGTAGACGTGTCTGCTACTGAAACCGAGGATTAATAGTTAAATTTGTCTCGGACTCTCAAATGCAAGAAACAAAACTTACCTAACTTTCTCTCTGAGGCTTAGATTTACATACACAGCTTATCTGGCATTGCCTAAGCAAGTAGAAGCAAACAACCTTGAGCTGAGCTCCAAGGCGGGCTGGAGACTGAGAATGCAGAGGAGGTAGGGGCGGTGGGAGGGGATAGAAATGAGGGGGGGTTACCCATCCAGAGGCAGGGGCACACCAACAGAAATTCAAAATTCCAGTTATCTGAAGAAAAACCTCCTCACACATCTTGCATGAAGTGCCCTGTGCCTCACCAACAAACTTCGGTCAAGTCTATCCTTTGCCCTGACCCACTTTTGAGTCAATAAAATTTAACTCCTTTGTCCTCAACCCTGGTCTCCAAAACCCGTATGATCTCATTTCCTTTCTTAATTGGAGAGGCAGATTTGAGTTTATCTCCTATCTCCTTGCCAATCAATTCACAAATAAAGCTGATTTCTCCAAGACCTGATGTCATGATCTGATCTATACACGTCAAGTAGAGGATCCATTGCTCAGAACACAAACCCTAAGATGCACCGGGCAGAAGCCAAGAAATGTGGAAAACATCTTGGAATCAGTCAAATCTTTACACTTCTACATGAATCCATTCAAAGCAGTTAAGTATTTTGGCTTTTTGGTACAAAAAGGATAATAGAGGATAAATATTATGAGCCTTAAATGTATAGAAAAGAGAGGTTGCTTACAGTGTCTTATATCATTTCTCTCCCATAAAATGCCAGCCTATGGTTGTAATAGTTTCAGGACACGCGCCCTTTATTTGATTATCAATAGAATCAAGTGGAAGGCTCCCCCCAAAGAGATGTTGTTGGTTCAAATGAACTTTTCTGAACTATTTTTACAAATTAAAATTCCAGCCCTCAACTCAGAAAAACATAAAATAAACTGGCTTTATTTGTCCCCAGCCTAAAGTTCCACTCAGTGCATGGCCACTCAGCATTTCCTTCCCAGGATGGGACGGGAAGTACAGGAGGGCGCTGAAACAGGCAAGATGCATCAAAGAATCAGAGTTCAAAGTTTCTTAAGTCTTTGGTCCCAAGTGTCAGGTGCATGAGACGCACCCAGGGGAACTGGTTAAAAATGCAAATTCCCAAGACCTAAGTTCAAAGATTCTAACACTACAAAATAGGAATAGGACCCAGGAATTTGTGGGGCTTCTCAAGTAACCCCCACTGATTCCGATGGACCTTTGATAGACTCTAAATATCTAGCAGGTACTCAAAAGCACATGATACTGCAACAGGCAACACCGAGAACACTAATTCATTCAAAAGCTGACACTGGCATCTTCCCCAACATAGAAAAAACTTAAAACGGCTGGTTGACTTAAAGAAAATGATGAAATCAGCTGTCTGATGGCATCATTTGGTAACTTTAGTTAAATTCTCCATGCCTCGAGCCTATTCGTAAGAGATGTCAGCTCAACAGCAATAAGGACAGTGGCAGCGGTCTGTTCAAAGACAAGGGTTGCCCCAAATCCCAACATAAATCCTCTGGAAACCTGGGTCCTCCTGCTTTCAGTATTGGGCGAGGTTTCAGTTTCTTTGCGGCTCTAACCAGACTTAATTTAATTTTGAGATCTTTAGGTAAGTGCATGTTGCTATGTATTATTAGGAGCTCGGACACTAAAGAGAAACAGCAGAGAGGTGAAGTCTGGATTCCCTCTGGAGAACGGGGAGAAAGGGAGAGTGGGGAGGGGAGGATGGGAGATAGGGGTATGTTTGGAACAAAGCTGCTAACTCTTCAAAACAAGAACACACACCACGCAGCGCACATGTGTGCACAAACCTTCATTATTTTTCAGCTCCCTCCAATCTAGATCAGCTGCTGTTGAGCCCTGCACTGCTGACATGAGTCAGAAAAGTATGTGCTCCAGTCTAGGCAAGATGAGGAGTTTTGCTTTGTATTACACCAGCTTCCAACTACAATTTCACTGCAGCAAAAATGACAGATGAGGGGAAAACACCCCACCCAACCACCTCCGGCGGAGTCTAACGTAGGAGGTGCGCTCCCTCTGCTGGCACAGTCGGCAAGCACAGATGGGATGCAAATACCATAAAAGAGAATAAAGGCCCACATTTTAAACTGGAGTCTGGTTGTCTGGGTACAAATGGCACGTTTTCCTTTTTGTTTTAATAAAAAGAAGGAACGAAGAAAGAAAACCGGGACACTTATGAAGCAGCATCATGAAGACAAAAGAGAGACGGACTGAACCGACATAAATGGGAGAAGCAGTATAAAAAACAAGGAAGTGCGTGCCCACAGCGTGAAACTTTAAGAAACAAGCTATTTGGTCATTGTTTTAACACAGAAGCGTCCCAAAATATCTGATAAGTTCTAGAAAGAACATACCCCATGCCATGCTTTAGATCTGTACATTTAAAATATTATAAGGAAGTATTTTGTGGGGTTGTTGTCCACAAAGACCCAATTGCTTGGATAATGCTAAGTCTTAATATAGGATCATGATACATTTTGTCACCGTCTGGGAACATACGCACAATAGTGCTGACACCAGAAGTTCAGAGCAACTTGGAAAAGACCGGAGGGGCTGAAGCATGACCAGTCCTTCTGTGCCTCTCGTGCACAGAGCTGGCCTCTAATGACAACAGCTGCTGCCCACCAGGCCAGGCACTGTCTCCTGCCATGATTCTGAGGCTTCTGAAGAATCTGATACATTTTTCCCCCTCAAACAGAGCTAGGTGCTTTCTGAGGAGGTGACAAATGTTTGACCATCATTTCTCATTTACGGGCACTGACAGTACAGGTCTGTAAAGCATTCTAGAAACAATTTTTCCACTTTTAGACTTGCTTTATCAATGGGTCTCAGGATGAGGACACAAGAAAAATCACACAGAGCATCTACAGTTCCCAGGCTCAGCGTTTCCTAGGCAATTGATTTCATCTTCACACCAGCCCTGTGGGGCCTTTCTTATTATCCCTGTTTTGCAGATGTCAAGACAAAGGCCCAGAGAAGTTAAATGTTGTCCCAGTTCTTATAACTTGTGGATCTGGAAAGGTGACAGTGGAACTGCTGTGTCTGGGTTCTCTGCTGAAGCAGGAAAATGGTGCCTCCTATGAACCCCCAGTATTCTACATGCCGGTGCTTCCCAACTGTGGAAGCTGCATCAGCATCTCCTGGGGATGCCTGCTAAAAATACACATCCCTGACTTTCAGGAGACTAAATGAATCAGAACCATTGGTAGAGCACTGGAATCTGAATTTCAACAAGTGTCAGAAAATTACGTGGATTCTCATAAAATTGGGAAGCACTGGATAAAGAAGAAAACAAATAAAGAAGAGCCAAGGACCCAAGAGCATGCTTTTAGAGCTAACAGGACAACATGGGGTTTCCCTATTTTTTAAAATTCAGGCTGTTGCGATGTAGAACAAGAATGTTATTGCTCGTATCTGGTTGCGCTACTCAGATTCTCTGAACCAGGTTATTTATCTGTAAAATGGGAATCACAGTTTCTCTCGTGGGGTTGTAGTTTGGATTAAGGCTCATGAAATTCACTTTGCAACTTTTAAATGGCTCTGTGGTAGATTGTAAAAATGACCCAAAATCTGCCCCCATCCCCTCTATCCACACCCTTACAATATTGATGTTGCAGGTCTCCCATCAAGGTCTGGAGTACTTGCCTCCATTCCTTGAATCTGGGCCATGTGATTTCCTCTGGCCAGTGGGACAATAGCCAACATCAGCCAAGCAAGGCTCCAAGACCCCTTGACAAAGGGGTTGACTCTGCTGCTGTGCTTGAAATGCTAAGGCCACCGAGTCTCAAGTAGTCTTCTGGAAAATCAGACACCACATGAAGAAGAATCACAGTTGGCCAGCGACCAGCCAACAGCCAGCCAAGTTCCAGAAACATAAGTGAGGTTGTTCTGGATCACCCAGCCACCAGCTGACCGCCCAGGTAACTGCAGAGTCATGAAGGAAACCAACAGGGACCAGTAGAGCCAGCCTGGAGCAGAAGAACCGCCAGGTAGCCCACCAAATTGTGGGCTACGCAAATGATTGCTATGTAAAAAGCCACCAAGTTTTAAGGAAATTTATAATGCAGCAAGTTAATCGACACAGGCTCTACCGCACAGGCTGCGTTACGTGGTTTAGTGTTCCAAAGATGCATTCTGTGGTTTTCAAAGATACTGCCCTAAATGGGGCAGATGAATAGACATTATTGTACAAATTTTCAGTCAAACTTGGTCATATGGGTACAATGCCCATCAGAATTTGTTTTCCAGTCTCTCCTGAGCAAAGCACACACTGGAAGTGGCGAGGGGCTGAGATGAAAGGACCCCTCCTTATTTCCCTAATTCCCGTGGTTTCCAGAAAGGCAGATCAGCAGCCTTGTGCAGAATGACATGTAACCTAAGCTTCTCCCAGCTGACCGTCAGTGATAATCTCCTGACTCACCAGCCCTAGCGTAACCCGATGCCAACCTTCCCATGTGCACTGTCCTGCTGGCCTGCTGCTGGCACCAAGATAAATGACTTCATCGAAGGCAGCCATGGAGGCTTGCAACCTGTTGAGGTAGAAAAGCTTCCTGGGAGATCAGGAACATCCTAATGCCCAAATCAAGCGTCCTCACTGCCATATGAAGTGCTACTGTGCAGAACACATTAAATAAACCTGTAATGGTGAACAGGGCAGGATTGTGCTACCCAGGCTCACCCCTGGAGTCTTTATACTCTGATTAAATTCCTTTCATAGGCATTTTCAAAGTGTGTTGTTCCTCTTGCTAAACATGTTCAGCGAGAGGAGACTCATCAACTGGAAACATTATCTGAGAAGCCTTACTCAGTGGAGCAAGTTGCGAGGGTTTTTCTATCATAATTTGTATTCTACAACCTGAAAACTAAGTATAAAAACAAGAATTCTCAAGCTTTCCTTTCCTTCCCCCAAGAGATTTAGAGATTGCGCAATGAACGAAGACTCATTTTACCATCCATTTGACATACAGCAAATTGCAACTCTCTTTGGGAATAAGTAACTATTTGCAAGGCTGATATACCATATTCGAATCACACATTCTTTCTGCACCACATACACTTTACTGGTCATGACGCTGTTGCTACATAACTCATTTTCTTAATCTGTCTCCAAGCTGTACTGAACCAGGGGGACATCTCAGAGTGCCACTGGGTAAACCCAAAATAAGTCTCAGACTCCTTCTGCTTATTATACACAGGCTCAAATCTGTTCATTTGCACTGAAGAATTTCAGATGCCTTTTTTAAAACCTAACAGATTTTCTGGATCTGGAATTTCAAATTTCATTCAAGAAGTCAAGATGAGTCTGTAACAATCACCATTCAGTCAATTAATGGCAGTTCTGGAAGCAGGATCTTACCGAAAATGTAGATACCATATCAACTGCCACGGATGCAGTTTAACAGTCAACTTTTATTTGATCAGCAGATAACGAAAACTGAGGTTGTGTTAGAAATACTTAGATGTCAGATACAGTCCAGGGACAGAGTGGTCCTGCCCCAAATGATGAAGGGGATGAGTAGCTGGTAGAGAACAAAGTAAAAGGAAACCATGATACGGCACCACCAGAGGTGAGAGAGGCGCGCTGGAGATAATGAAAGTCACGCGTATGGACAAGCTGTCCCCGGGATATCGAAGGAAAAACAACAGGAGTTTGCCAAGACTAGAACCCCAAGGAGCACCACGATTAAAATTACAGGCTGAGCAGGAGACTGAAAAAGGGTGTCCAAGAAAGTAGGAGGGAAAGCTAAAGTGTCAAAGGAAAGGAATATTTCAACACAGGAGGATGCCAGGAGAGCATCTAAGACATGAGGGGAAGTGACATCACTGGCTTTGATGAGAAAACTGATTGGTGACTCCAGCCGGAGCAGTTTTCGTGGTGTGATAAGAACAAAAGTGAGATTGTGGTGGGTCAAAGAGTCCACGGGAGGTGAGAAAGGAAGGTGGAGTGTACGGATGATCCTTTTAAGAAGATTAGCAGCTGGAGAACAGGCTTGTTAAGAGTAGAAAAACTGAATTTTGGTAGGAAGGAGAGGGAGGGTGTGGAGATATTTATAGGTCTGGCAGACAGAAATTGCATGTGCTTCTGCCCGCTGCCCAACCTATGACTCTTTTTTTCTCAGTGAGCTGGAACCAAGGTACCTCTGTGGAGACCAAACAGGCAAAAGAGTGACTGCAGGTAAGATGAGAGTGGAGATCTGAAATAGTCCCTGTGGAGACTGAGAAGGGCCAAAGTGACTATGGAAATATGGAGGTGTTTCTAGGTGCCTCCACAGGAGGCATCATGTGGAACTAGTCATGGATTTCTAGTCGCAAGTGGTGTGATTTTCTCCAACAGTGGTCAGTGGTCTGAATGTAAGCAAAAGGCAGAAGTTGGATCCATCCAATGGGGTTTTGGCACGTGGATTTGAAAGAAAGGATGGAACGAAGATGTTGAGTGTCCTGGCAGGAAAGAGGTTGGAGTGATGGAACATTGAATATAAGCTAGGTAGCGAAGGAAAGAAGGAGGGAGCTGAGACCATGTAAGGAGAAAGTAGTGGGTCAAGTGAGATCTCCTTCAAGGTTGACCAACAGGTGTGAAGGGCGCGTGAGTGAGGAGGAGACGGTGAGGAAACTGCAGTCAGACTGGACTGTGGGAACATAAGATGGCAGTGATCAGGCAGTTCACCGGGGCCCAAGTCCTGAACAAAGCCATGCAGTTGAATGGAAGGGAGTGTAGGCGAAGGTCACAGAAAAAGCAAAGATGCACAACTTGACAGCATTACTCAACATGGGCGGTGCCATTCACAGGACAAGCGCAGCACTGGAGAAAAAAGAGTGGGCAGCCACAGCCCGAGGGCGACTGACCAGAAAGCTGACAGAGACAAGGAGATTTAGAGTGGCAGAGCTCGCCGAGTGAGCCTCAACAGCCCCAAGGGTGGAAAAACACGAAGAGCCAGGTGAGGACCTGCCCCACCTCCCAACTGCCCCCCCCCCGACCTCCCCAAAGGACAGGGTTTTAGTTAGGGCTGAGAGGGCAGAGCGTGAGGGTGTAGGGAAGTCTCCTGTGGGCTATAGGAGTGGCAAATGCTCCAGCAGAAAGTGTAGGGTATGAGTGGAGAGGTAAGATAACTGGAAGGATTCCCATATTATAGCAAGTAGGGCCCCCAGCAAGTAGAGCAAGCGACAGGGAGGGCTTGGCAGGCTACCAAGTTATCCAAGAATTTACCCCACCTGCCTTCCGGTGCCAGGGAAAAGTGGTAGGGCTAGCTACCCTGGAGCCCCGGCAATCTGCAGATGAGCTCTAGGGTTACATGTAATTAGCATTTAGTCTGAAGTACATGAAACTGCTACTATTCACTGTCTTTGACCTTCAAAAATGACAAAGTCATCCAATTCAACATGAATATCTGTATGCTAAAGGGAATTATTAGTACTATTATTAGTATTATATTAGTGGCCTGGGATTAATGGGCTAATATTTTCTACTGATTTAAGATCTCAATAGATGGAGCTGTAAGTGGAGGGGGTAACTCTGCTCTCTGATGTTAACAAAGTAAGGGGCCCTCAGCCCTGCATCAGGCCGTGTCCTGGTATCCAGGTTGCTTAGCAGCGAGAGTGCGCGAGAGGCATGCCCACTCCCCAAGGACAGAGGTCAAGCTGCTTCTTGACAACTTGGAGCTTAGGGGTGAGAGAACGATCCAGCTGGGACGTGGGATCGAACAAGAGGGCTGTGTGGATTTGAGGACAGAGGTGGGGAAAAATGAGTGCATTAGGAGCAAAGAAATAGGAGGTGACAGGAGGCTGCAGGGAATGAGATCAAAAGAAGGAAAGCAAAGGAGAAACAAAGGTAAAACCTCAGAAAGTGCCTCCTATCAGAAACAGCATCTTCTTTTCCCTAGGAAAGGAAATGCCACCTCCCCCAAAACCAATTATAGTGGCAAGAGAGGGAAAGCACAGCGCACAATAGGAGAGAAAAATGACTGTAAAGCACTTTGCAAAAATAAAGAGTTATATAAAGTCCCAATAATAATAAATCACCTTGCCTGAGGTATGGAAACTTTAAAATAACCTGAAAAATCAAACACAGAGAAGCAAAAGCATCGATGAGCTTCCAGACGTTTTGTGTGCTTTCTTTAAATTCCTCCCCCTCAACATTCCCAGCCACTTCTTGAACAGCAGCCCTCAACCAGATTTTAGGATGAAGATGGGTCTAGTCCCTGTTGAAACCCACCACCCTCACCCCATTTCCACTCCCCAGGCCCCTCAGGGGGGCACAGTGTAGGAAAAGCTCTTTCCTGAAACTGCTCTCTGCCTCCTTGAATACTGCAGCATTTCATGAAGATTTCCTTTTGTTATATAAAAAAGAGAGAGATTGAAAAAAATTAATCTTTATTCCTGAAAGAAAAATAGATCTTTCTGAATTCTCAGTACTGGAGCTCTGTTCTTTATATATCTACTTGTTCCATTGTTAAATAAACCCATATATTTAAGTGTGACACATTCTCTTAACTAATGCCTTGTCAGGCCCATGTGCTTGCTAAAAATGGCCCCCGAGGACTGCCGTTTCCATTTTTTTTTCCTAAGAAATAATTTGATTATTTTTATCCTGCTCCTCTCTATCACCACTCACAAGAAAGTGGTTATCTTTTTGCAAAAACTATTTTTAAGTAAGCCAAATACACAAGCATATACAAAAGAAAGTTTTCTGGAAAATGTCTGTTTAAACCACACACATACTCACTGCCCTGTGAAAACGAGCTTTAAATTTGGCGTAAATGCTCTTCTGCAGTAAGACTGTTTTCTAATCAACCTCTTCTAATATTATGTGCATCCCTACATCTTACTTTGTGCAGACCCGACTATCCCCCAGAAAATGGATAATTTAATAAAAGCGAGTGATATGAATCACCCAGGGACAATTTGAATTATTATCTGTAGATAATTCATTATGCACATATTTCTAGCAAGATCCTTAAATCAGCAGGGCTTCTTAATCAGAGACTTTCAAATTTTATCTGTAATAACTGGAGACTTGACCCATAAATCAGCAAATAGGCCAGCAGGCTCACCACATGCTTCACATTTCTGCTTGGGAGAAAAAGACACTTAATTATCCTGAGGTCAAAGAAGAAGGGGAAAATGGACATGAAAAGTTGTTGGGCGTTTTATACCAAAGTATAACTAATGTCCACATTGTCTTAAAAATAAGCTCATGAACAGGAGACAGTGAAAACATTTGAAATCGAGTTAGGTGTTCTATACAGAAAGATGGTTGAAACCCAGAACAACCTTACCAACCAACCCACCTTCTACTTCGAACATGAATTTGATCATTTCCTTTTTGATGTTACCAGTTTTGCAATTTAATTTCTAACATGGAAGACATGGGTAATGAGGCCAATTATAAGGATTAAAATATCTAGAGACAAACTCAGAACATAAAAATTCTTATTTTAATCCATATAAGTCATGTTAATAAAAATATCAAGTTTATCTTCTGCTATTTCTCCTTACCCCCACATCATGAGAATTTCATCATCACTCTGCCCTTTGCCTATTCTTCGGGTCCTATGCCTTCACCTCCAACGGTAAAAATCTGGCAGCAAACTCCCTGGGAGTTTAGCCCCACATATAGCCCCCTGGGATATAGCCCCAGAATATCGGGGTTCAGATCGCAATGCCCATTAGCACTGTGTAGTGGGTGGTGCCAGTGCGATGCCCAGATACCCTCCAGCTGGCTGGCTGGCACTCTCATCCCTTCACTGCTCTAAGTGTAAGCACCTCACTGTCTTCTTGCTCGCAGACAAATGGGAGCCCCTTCTTCCAGGAGATTAAGGCAAACCCCCCTCCTGGGAGCAGCCAATAGCCAATAACCTGTGCACAATCACGGGATTACAAAAGGGGAACCATCTCAAGGGAGACTGATCTGCAGCGCTACTTGTACCCCAGATTTCCCTGCCTCCCCAGGATCAAGCTGAAAGCAACCTCTAGTGTAACCAGAGCCTAGTTTAGCTCTTTTCCTCCATTAGAGCTCCTTCTGCTCCTAAAGCACTTGCTTAATAAGGCCTTTGAGTAAGAATCTCCCTCTGCTTCTAAGAAACCCAACCTAAGATGCTCTGGGACCTTGGGCACTTACTTAACAAGTCTGAACGCAATTTTCTTGTATGTAAAATAAGGATACAGTACACATCACACTGGGCCACTGTGCAGCTCAGTGAGAAAACTCTTGGAATTCTCTTACCCTCTACCCCTACCCAGCATTTTGAGCCAGAAAGACCTGGGTTCAAATTACAACTTCCCAACCGACTGATGACCTGTGTGAATCTGAGAAATGTGCGTGACCTGTTTAAATGTATTTTCTCATCAGTTGACAAATACCTCCTTCACAGGGCTGTTATAGTCAAGCAGCTGTTAAGGTGGTCAGGTCCCACCTGAGAGCTACTGAATCAAACATGCTGAAGGTAAGACCCAGATATCTGCACTTTAATAAGCTTCCAGGTCACTCATTGCAGGCTAAAGTTTGAGAACCTCTATTACAATGACTTAAATGATGCTAGGAATGAAAATATCTGGCACAGTAACAGGCGGCACAGCACAACGTAACTACACATTGAATGTTGAGTTCCCTTCTCCACCTCCCTGAACTCCCCACATATCAGTCAACACGCAAATACATGTGCACACACACGTGTACATGCACATACAGACACAATGATCAAGAATTGTTTGGAATGCTGTACATGAAAAAGAACAATATTTTTTCAAAATTATATGCATTAGTAGCTAGAAGTATTCCTAGAAAACTTGATACGGTTCAATACAAACAGTAAGGTTGTCATTCTTGCATGCTGCCAACACAATACTGGGGGGAAAAAGTCCATCAATAAATATTTATTAAATGTATTTTATGTCCAACTCTGGTTGCTAGTAAAGATATTAGAAAAGTAGGAAAACTGTTGCTGCCTTCAAAGAGCCTATTGGGGGGGAAATGAAAATAATTACTATGGATTGAACAGCTATTCATAATAGGGACTGTCATGGTGGGAAATTTTCTTAATGAATTGGGAGACTACACGTGGGTACATGATCAGACAGGCTATCTCAGAGGATAAGAAACAGAAAGACTCACTGATCAAGTTACAATACCCAAATCACATAATTTGAGTTGATTTAGAATATACAGTGAGAAGTGAAGGGAATATAGTAAAGGGAAAGTGATGTGTTGGGTTAGCACTTTTGGGATGGAGTGTGAGTGGAATGGGTGGAATGGAATTATCACAACACCTCAATCACAAGTAGGCAAAGATTGTATGTCCCGTATCTGTCTGCCACATCATCCATGTGGTCAGAGACCAGAGCTGACAATGAACAAGACGACTCAGCAAATGGAAGTTACACCTGAAGACAAAACACACTTGCTCCATCAGTGAGATACAGGGACAAGTGTGCCTGGCCACTACTATAAGTTGCCAATAATTTATAGTCACTGCATTGTTTTTGTCTGTGTCTGTATGACCTACCTACAAAATGACCTACCAACTCATACCAAACAGGAACTTTCTTCTTTCAGAAAGCAGGGGAAACCTGTATCTTTTCATTTAATTCTTCTATTTTGTTTAATGAGGTAAAAAGAAAGATGTATGCACTGAGCAGTTTTAGAACAGAACAATGCCATCTACTGTCTATCAATGGCTGGGTGGTCCAGGCACCTTACTCTAGGGATTGCAGTAAGGAAAGCTGGGCCTATTCAATGAGGGACTCATAGAGAAGTCAATTCTTCATGAACTGAAGAAAGTGAGGGACTCAGCCTGAACAAGAACAATGGTATGGACATTACCAGAGGGGTAAGCAGAGTAAATTTGGAGAAATGTAGAGAGAGATCAGTGCAGAAAATATGCAGTCAGCTAGGAGGAAGTGGAGTTGATAGAAGGAGAAAGTCAAAATGCTCAAAAGAGAAAACTGATTTTGTTCTTCTAAGGCAGTGTTCTTCAAGGACTTTTGAAGATGCAACCCTATTAGTGAAATACAGAGGGCACATCCTCTGAAATGGATTGTATTACCACTCAATAGTTGCTGCTCCTCCCTGTTTAGGAATATATAATCTATACCATGTTGACATCAGACTTGGCAAACAGACTTGCTTTAGCTAAGGAAATGGCAGTGACGCACCACACTTGTGAAGAAAGATTTAAGAGTCACAGTGTGGGTCTGCCATATTTGTCTTTCCAACAATGCCTCAGGTAGGGGATGCCATTTCAGCCTTGGATCCGGAATGAAAATGATCTGGAAGCTATAGCGAGCCCAATATGGACAAGAAGCACAAATAAATAAACTTTTCTGTAAGCCACTAAAATTTTCAGGTTGCTTGCTATTTAGTTTATTGATACAGCTTCCAGTCAACATTATTTTGGAGGTTCTAGTCAGTACAGTAAGACCAAAAAAAGAAAAAAGCCTTTGAATTGATAAGAAAAAACAAATTTTTATAGATGATAATAATTTCCTATGCAAAAAGTCAAGAGAATTTACAGGTCAATTACTATAGTTGATAAGGTAGACTGGCGAGATTGCTGAATACAAACTCAAAATATAAAAATAACCAGATTTTCTATATTTCAGTAAAAAAATTACTTAAAATATGTATTTTTCTTTTAGTGCCACCACTTAAACTAGCAACGGAGGTAAATGTTTCTAGGAATAAATCTAGCAAAAGATGGGAAAATTATAATACTGTAAAGACAGACATTAAAGAAGACTTAAATAAATGGAGAAATATGGCATAGTCTTGGTTTGGAAGACTCAGATGTCAGTTCTTCACAGATAGATCCATACCAGTCAGTGCTATTTCAATCAAAGACTCAATAGGATTAGTGTGGAATTTGACAAGCTGATTCTAACATTGTGTAGAAATGTTAGAGGAGAAAGAATTAGAAAATGGTGGATAAGGAACAGCCAGAGAACACTCTGAAAAAAAAATAAAGTAAGATTTACCCCATAAGACATCAAGCATTATAGCAGTATGATGGCTACAATATTCAAGAGTGCTATTGACAAGGGGATACATTCATTTCACCACAGAGTAAATCCACATGTGATCATAACATATGTTTACGGGTGCCATAACATCTGAAAAGCTGCTGAACCTAAGTATTCAGGCAAATGCAAATGAAAACCGTAAGATACCATTTCCATACAACTGACTGAGAAAATTAAAAATTCAGATAATAACAAGAGTTGACAAATATTTAAAAGAAGGTGTACTCTTACTCACTCTTGGATGATTTTGGAATCCAACTGCTCATCCATTTTGGAAAAATTAAGTTGAGCATGCACATATCTATGACCTAGTAACCTCTAGATACCTACCCTACAGAACTTATTGTGTATGTACCAGGAGAGACAAAGAGAAACTTTACAGGAATCCTAGTCCTGAGACCAAAATGCTCAAAATAACCAACTCTTCATCATCAGTTAAAAGATGATTAGATCAAGACATATTCATACACTGGACTGTTCTGCCACAATAGGTGTGAATGAGCTACAGACGGGCATCAACAGGAAAGGAACTCAAAGACACAAAGTTCAGTGACAGGATCACTGTATCCAGTATCCAGTATGAATCTAACTGGCTATTATTCTAATCAGGAGAAACTAAGCAACATATTGTTAAGAAATATATTTATATGTAGTTATATTTTAAAAGCCCCATAGCTAGTTAGCTAATTATTGATACAAATCCAGTATATTGGTCACCTGGAGGTTCAGAGACATGCTGTCCAGGGAGCTTCTAAAAGAATGGTAATGGTCCATTTCAGAAGCTGGGTGGTAGGTCCATGAGTGTGCATTATTTATTATTCCTTAATTTGCATATACACATTTTACACCCCTATATGTGTGATTTATATGCATGACATAACACAATAATTTTTAAATTAATGGGTATATACATATATACACATATATAAATTTTATAGATAACTACTGTATACTAATCTGTAGGAATTATGCCATACATAAAAACTGACATTTTTAAAGAATGGGGTAAAATAAAGTTCTCTTAATACTCTTAATTGTACTCATGGTTGCAAAGAAAACCACTTCTGCTATCAAACTGTAGAAATTTGGCTTCATGGTCTGAATACTTAGCTTTTAATGTCTTTCTAATTGTGATAGCTTCACATTCATTAATTTTACAAGACTAATATACACCCAGAGTGATGTATAGTGCTGATAATAGTCAGTGTATATTAGTTTTTCAGATACTCTTCTTTAATAATTTCAAATTTTTTAGATAACTTCTTGTTAGTTTGTACTATTTGTACCTCGTAATATGGCTGATGAAGACCTAAACTGAAGTGGGGGAGGAGGGTCAACACCTTCATTTTCTTGTATTAGTCTTGGTGTTTTCATCCATCTGAGGATTCCTTATAAGACTCTCTTGAGGTCCTTATCAGTGTCTCAAGAGTTCATTTGAACTTAATACAATCAGTAAATCTTCTCAACTAGATTCACAAAAACTGTAGTTGTTTCCACTCTCTCCTGTTCTATAATTACCCCCAAAGTGTAGGTGCTTCAAGCAATAATTTAATGTTATCATTAAATATGAAAAATGCATGGTCAGAACTTCGATAAGGAATAGAGGGACAGTTCGTCTCTGCTTCATGATGTTTGGAGCTCACCTGGGATAACTTGATTGTCTGGAAGATACAACAGTAGGGCCGGGCCGCCTTCTCTCTCCACACAGGCGCTCCATCTGGTTAGCTTGGGCTTCCTCACAGAATGGTTGCCCCAAGGTTCTAAAAGTACAACCCAAAAACTGTGAGTCTGTTTATAGGCTAGGCTGATATCTAGCATACTGTGACTTCCAACACACACTATTGGTCAAGTAAAGTCACTAAGGAGAGGCTAGATTCAAGTGGGAGAGTACCTATACTCACCTCTGAGGAGTAGAAAAGAATTTGCATTCATATTTAGTCTTCCAAAGAAATGTATCACCAAAAGGAAAACATGTAAACCCTCCTTATGCTTAACTCCAGACCTTCCCCCAGAAGTGGGACACGGCAGTCCATGTATTAACAAGTCTCATACACTGACCCAGTAAAGAAACTAGTGTCAATCGGTTATTAAATCTTAGCAAAGCTTGTTTCCTTTCTCTTTTTTGGTAAAAAGAAATACAATGAGAAATGCCTGCTTCCCCGTGGGGGCAGCCACTCCTTTCTAAGTATAGGCAGGCACTATGGATGCTTGAAAGAGACAAAGATCACATGGAACTGAAAGATGAGAATTGGCCATTTGCTATGGCTCCACACAGCTGGGATGCAGAAATGTGAACATTACAAGTAAACGCTCTCAATGGGCTGGCAAATGCCAGTCTCTCGCTTGCATCACACAGTGGCCGGGCTGGCAGTGCGGGGTTGGTGCTAGGTGCAGGTTTAGCAGTCGGGCTGCACACTCTGACAGGTGGATGGGTTACTTTCACGGAGCCAGAGGCCCACAGCTGCTAATAGTAATTATACTTGTCAGCAATGCATTCCCCTCAGGAAACTCCTGCTGCTTCATTAGGGCTAATTGCCAATAGGCAGTGCAATTTCCTAGAAGAGGAGGGGACATAAACCCGCAGGGAGTTGACAGAACAGCTGTGTGAGCTCAGAGAAGCCAGATGTGGCCATGTGCCATTAAAGTGTAGCTGAGGGCTGCTGAATTCATTCAACCCTGTCCTGGGAACAGAAGAAAATAAAGAATTTGGTGAGGTAGACCAAACTGTCCTCCATCTTTATTGTCTTCCCAGCTTTTGTGAAAAATATGAACACACCTGGCTGGACTTAACTAAAAAAGATAAAAACCCTCTATCCTAAAAAAACATTTCCTAACTTATATAGGACTTGGGGTTTAAAGAACTCTTCCATAGCCAGTTTCACTCATTCAGCCAGTCATTCAATGACTATGTACCTACTACATCTGGAGCTAGGCCGTCACTCAGGGTACAAGATGACGTGCTCGCTGTCCGGTGGGAGCCAGACCATCTACAGAGTCTTGTAAGTCAATTAAGCTCTTTGGCTTTTAACATGAAATGAAAATCACTGAAACAGAGGCGTGCCATGATCTTCCTTTCAGACAATCTGTCTGTTTACTGTGTTGACAACAGACCAAAAGGGAGCAAAGACAGAGCAAAGCAAGAATGCCCATAGGGAGACACATGCAGTGGCTCAGACCAGGGAGGTCACAAGGAGGTAGTGGGAACTGAGAAGGCTATGGATATATTTGGAAGGTAGAAGCCACAGAACCTCCTGATGGATTCAATGTGGGGTATGAAAGAGAGGAATGTAGATGACTCCAAGATTGGGGGCCTGACAGACTCCCCAAAGGATGGAGTTGTTATCAGCTGAGATGAAACAAAGCCACAAGTAGAGTGGGAGGCCAAGAGGAGCTGTTTGGAATGGTGACCAGAAGTCCAAATGGACACACCAAACACAAAGTTCGAGGTATATGTCCAGAGGCAAGGAGAGAAGCCTGGAAAGCAGATCAATTGTGGAGTCATTGATAGAGGGATAGTTTGGGGGGTACTGAAAACTAATAAATTCACCAAAGGAGTAAGTATACATAGAAGAGAGAAAATGACGGCAAACAGAGTGGTGGACCCCTGTCACCCTCAAGTCTTCTTCTCTTGTGAGTCCCTTTGGGGTCTTTTAAGTCCCTCCGACTGACAACCCTCCATTGGGACCATTTCAAACCCTGAAGGAAATGAGATAGAGGTCACGGTCTCTTTTCTGCCTGGAGATTCTTTGGTGCCTGAGGATATTTATTCATCTTTTTCCCAGAAACAGCTCTTTGTTGTACTGAAGAGAGGGAGAGAGAGCTTTTACCACAACCTAAAATGGTAACTAGGTTCGAGATTCATAAGGGAATTTCACCTGCTTTTTTTCCTCCTCTCTCCATCTCAGAATTTTTTGTGTCGCTTTTTATTTTTCCACTGTAAGTATGTATTGTTTTTAACTAGAAAAACAGCTCAAAGGAGAGAAATATTTGAAGGCATCTTTTTAGAAGTCACCCCAGTGGTTCTTTAGAATTTGACCAGGCAATTCTATTGAATTTTGCAAACTTAAGTTTGCATAACATGTTAAGTTGATGTTGGAGTCATTCTAATTCTACTGTAGTCTTATTCTGCTTAATTAGAAGAAAGTCCACATTATTTTACCAAATATTTCTAAGATACCCTAAGAATGCTTTGTATCTTTGAAGCCATGTTGATCGTGCCTATGGTTTACACGCAGAACAAATCTTCCTTTCCAAAGCTTAGGCCCTGGGCAAAATTGTTACCTGCATAGATTCCAAATTCCCTTCCTCTGTGTTCTGTCAACACTGTCTGTAACTACAGCAAGTTGTTTTAAAACAACCTGTAGGTTTTATTATTATTCATAAATTCATACAACATATCAATATATGTTGAAGCCCACATCCTGAGATGATTGCCATGGGAAAGAGAATTTGTTGCCCCCAGGTCTCGAGAGGCAGGACCACACCATGCCAGCAGGGCCACACAGAGACACACCAGGGTTGATCAGGAGGCAGAAGGAGTAAGGGCAAAATGTGGGCACAAGCCTTTATTGTGATTTCCTTCAGAAGAAACAGGAGATTCAGGAACTAGGTTTAGGGCTGACTAGTTTGAATAATCCCTATGGGCTATGGGGTGGCAGGGCTGTCCTGAGTTGTCTGGCAAAAGCTCTCTCTACCAGCCTTCACTACAACATAAAGTTGTTTCTGGAAAAGAGGTGAATAAATACCCTCAGGGACCAAACAATTCCCTGAGGAAAAAGAGACTGTAACCTCTATCTCATTTCCTTCATGGTTCCAAATGCTCCCAATGGAGGTTTGTCAGCAGGAAGAAATGAATTTTACAATAAACAAAACATTTTTGAGATTCACTCATTGCATCAGTAGCTTGCCCCTCTTCACCGCTAAGAAGTTCCCATTGTATGACTACACAATTTGCTTATCCATTCTCTTACTGATAGAAATTTGCATCATTGACAGTTCTAGGTAATTCTCAGGAAGACTTATGAACATTCTTGCAAAATCATGTGGATATTATTCTAAATTTCTTATTTTTTAAAAGTCTCTTTGCAGACATTAACCAAAACTAACAGACACCCTACCAACTGGTTATATTCGCACACAATATAACCGATAAAGGACTGATAACAAAAATTTACAAGGAGCTCACACAACGCAACAAAAGCAAAGCCAATAATCCAGTCAAAAAATGGGCAGAAGAGCTCAAAAGGCACTTCTCCAAAGAAGAAAAGCAAATGGCCAACAGGTACATGAAAAAATGTTCAACATCACTTATAATCAAGGAAATGCAAATCAAAACCACAATGAGATACCACCTCACACCTGTGAGGATGGCACACATTAAAAATACAGGCAACAACAAATGCTGGAAAGGGTGTGGAGAAAAAGGAACTCTTCTACACTGCTGGTGGGAATGCAAACTGGTCCAACCACTATGGAAAGCTGTATGGCAGTTGCTCAAATTGCTAAAAATGGAACTTCCATACGACCCAGCAATACCACTTTTGGGAATCTACCCAAACAACACAAAAACACTAATTCAAAAGGATACATGCACCCGTATGTTCATTGCGGCACTGTTCACAATAGCAAAGGTATGGAAGCAACCCAGATGTCCAAAAATAGATGATTGGATCAAGAAGATGTGGTCCATATACACAATGGAATGCTATTCAGCATTCAAAGAAGATAAACACATGCAATTTGCAGCGACATGGATGGAATTAGAGGGGATCATACTCAGTGAAATAAGCCAGAAAGAAAGAGAAAAATATCAAATGGTTTCACTTATAACAGGACTATAAGGACACCAAATAGGAGAGAGACACTCAGTGGGTGGGGAGGGGGCAGGGGGAGGGAGGGTAAGGGCACAAAATGGAGTAGAAAAGAACACAAGGGACCACGGAGATGGATCACGGGTGAATTGGTGGTGGGCTACCCAAGGGGAATACAAAATGTAAAAGACATAAATAACAATAAAAATATATAGATTAAAAAAATTAAAATAAAAAATAAAAGTCTCTTTGCATGTGTGGGGCAATCTTGTTACATAGTCTCTCCCTTTGCTTCGTAAATCTTAGTGGAAGGTGGGAAAGGAGTTCTAAAGAAGGTCAGGTTCTGCTCTATTCCCCATAAGACTCACCAGAGCCCACAGCCGAGCAGGACATTTTGTGATAGGGAGTGTATTTAACATGTGTGTTTCATGTTGTACAGTAAATAGTTAGAATACTTTTTAAAAATAGGAGCAAGAGAAATCCCCAACTCCTAGGACATCTTCAACATACACTCCAGGCAGACAAAGGGCTTTCGGTTTCTACTTTCCTTGTTTCTGTAAATTGTGAGTTTCTTATAAGTATGCATTATTTTATGATCAGAAAAAAACTAAAGATTTTTAAAGTCTGTTCAATGTGCGTAAATCTCTAAGAATGTGCCTCCTCTCCCTCAGAATCACAATCCCTGGTAGAATTTAATAATATCAAACATTAAATATACATATATAACATGTATATATAGTATGTATGGATAATACATATGTATGAATATGAGAAAGATATTACAAATTTAACAGAAAAATCTTGACTAGCCTGGAGGTGAGAAAAAAGCATCAAATAATGGCCCCACTACCCTCTCCCACAAGAAATCGCTAACATCTACCCAAATAAGATGCACACAATAAGGAAAATACAAACAGCAAACATGTTTAGATGGAAGGATCAAAATGTCTTTCTGTGCATCAGAGAACCTAAGGTACAGCCCAGGAAATGCAAATGTCTTCTCAGCAGACATTTGGCTCCTGGGCTTCCTTTCAAACCAGCCCTGCCTTCTAGGTGGCCCAATGGGCCTCACCATGAATCCCCTCCAGGCCTGGGCTCTGCTTACCAGCGCCCTAAGAACTTTGCCGTCCCCTCTGTCCCCACTGCTGAGTCTCCTCACCTGCCCTCACCATCAAAGCCTCCATTCCTGTGCCCCAAATACTGACTTCTCTTGAAGGCCAAGTTTACTACTTACTAACCCCCTAAGAGACAGTTGAAGATCTCCCTCTCTGTGCAAGGAACTAGGACATTTCTCCAGCAGCCAACCAGAGGCTTCTTCCCTGCCTCAGTGGTGGGACCTGATGGTTGGGGATTCGCACACTGGAGGTCAAGGGCATATAGGACAGAGCTATTTAAGGGCCAGCAATTTCCCATGACGCACTCAGATGACCACCTCCTCTGCTTACAGCATGCCCTATCTCCACTATTTACTCTCAAGAATGGAGATTCTGAAGTAGAAAATCATGAATAGCAATTTTTTAGCTGCTGCTGGCACACAGCAGAGAATTGACTTGGTTCTCACTATGAAGCCAGGATGTGTCATGCTTGGAAAAGCTATTGCAGCAGTGGGGTGATCTCATTAAAATCATAAAATAAACTAAAGCAATCCACACTGCATCCTTGGAAAGCAAGGATAAGGCAGGAGCTCAGAAATTGCTGGTAGGCAAAAAGTTCCTGTTTTGCATGGGGAAGGCAGGATTTTGGCTCCTACTCTTACGTTTGGGTGCGCGAATGCATGCCTACCTGCTTAATCACATACTTATTTCTTTGGCACTAATGTGCACAAACTAATCAGTCTCGATACATTAAAAGTCAGCATCAACCAGCAATTTTCATCTTTGGTATATACCCAACAGAAATGTTTATGGATTTTCATGAAGAGACATGTGCAAGGACTTTCATTGCAGTGTTATTCCTAATAGCCCCAGACTGGAAACCACAAAACAACCATTAATAATAGAATGAATAAATAATACAGCAATGAGAATTAATGAGCTTCAACTTTCCACATAATACAGCTGGATCTCACAAGCATAATACTGGGAAAAGAAGCCAGACGTGAGAACATGTACTGCTCTTATGTCATTTAAATAAAGCATACAAATATTAGTTAAATATACTGTTAGGAGTCCAGCTAGAGGTTTCCCACAGAGGCATACAGGGGCTTCTGAGGCCTTGGACATGCTCTGCTTTTTGATCTGGATGGTTTCATAGGTGTAGTTGCATACATTTATGAAATATGCACTTTTTGTGCATATAATGATAATCTAAAACACCTCATTTGACAGCCATAAAATTCCAGTTAGGCAAGATGCATACACTCTAGAGATCCACTATATATCACTGTGCCTATAATCAACAATAATGTATCCTGTATTTAAAAATTTGTTAAGAGAGCCATGTTCAGGTTAAGTGATCTTCCCAGAATAATTTTTTTTTAATTTTGAAATCATTAGAAAAAGCCATCAGCAGCAGACTGTGACAGATGCTTAATGACTGTAAATAACAGTGAAGCAAATCAAGAGTGGAGGTGAGTGGTGAAGTAGTATAAGGCAGTGATCTGTGACTAGTATCTACTTAGGAAAGAACCTAGAGAAGCAGAGGAAACAAAGTAAGAAAGCATATTAAGTTTCAGTATGTCCTTTCTTGGAGAAACCACAATGCACCAGTGCAAAAAATAAGTAACACCAACAGACGTAACTGGCAAAAAAGATCACATCGATGCAAGAAGGCGCCAGCCCATGGAATGGATCCCCTCCACCAAAAGTCACAAACAGTATCGTGATGTTTTAATTCAAAAAAACAATGTGAATTTTAAAGCAATTTTTCTCATTTGTTTCTTATGTTGATAAAGTCTCTAGCTCCAAATCCTCAGATTGGAAGATGACACTATGTTTGAAAGCTATGGGTAGAATCTCTGAATCAAAGAGGAAGGGCCCAGAGCAACAGCAAAGGTTGATGGAGATGGTGGCTGGGGAGGGTTCCGATGCTGCCTCCTGCTGAGTGTGCTGAGCCAAGGCACAAAGAAAGGCAAGTTGAGGTCAGCAAAGGAAATGGGGCACAAGGAGGGGCAGCAGGATAGGAAGTCTGAGGAAAGATGGCTAGGAAGTCAGCAACTTACCAAATTCCCCTGCCAGCTCCTCGCTGGCACCGTGTCCTCTGCCCAACACCCAGACACCCAACATTCTGGTCCATGTGTGCTCAGGCAAAAGTCTTCAAATACTAGAGACAGAGGAAACAGGGGCAAGTGTTCAGAGAGCCATAAATATATAAGACAATTGCACATCATTTTATACATGCACAAGGGAAAATTCTCTGAGGAAATTATGACAAGTATAATGAAACTATATTGAGTTAACTTTTCCTCCGAAAGCACAAGGAACACTAGCTGATGGAGAACAAAGTTGGAAGAAATTCCATTCCTTATATCCTATTTGTGCTCTGTGATTCGTGAGCCATGCGAAGGTATATTCATCCCAGAAATTAAATAAATGAGCTTACAAGAGGGAGAAAAGAAAACAAGAATTCATTTATTACATCTGGTTTGTTCCTAGGGAGTAGAGCAGGCACCAGTGTAACCTGTGTTAACGTTTTGATTCATTCCTTAACTTGGTAAGCAAAGTGAGCGCCATAGTAAGGGGACATAATTAGTATCCAGGAAGCTCTGGGCTTGATAACAAGGGCCCCTCATCTTGTCCTGCAGGTGTTTGATAGTGAACACTGTCAATGAGATCAGCGACTAGTAACTGATGAGACGCTGCATATTTCCACACACACATGGATCTAAGATATGCGTTGTCAACAAGATAGAGAAGCCCGTTAAGGCAACAGCTCCTTCCAAATCATGGCTGCTCTTCCTGCACTGAGCGCAATCAAAGCGAAGCTGTTAGGCTGGGGAAGAGGCTACTACACAGAGCACTTTAGTCTAAGCGGGAAAATGTACATTTCAAAGGAGGAGAGAATAATCCATCTTAACATTGAACAACCAACCACTCTTCAAATACACTGATGTCTTGCACTTATGACTTATTCATAGGTAGAAAATGATTTAAGAGTGTTTATAATTGTGAGATATTTATTGGTAAACATTTTAATGAAGTATAATATATAAAAAGTACACAAATCACAAGTGTATCATATCAACCAATGAAATTTCAAAGTGAATGCTTCCAAAGGAAAAAAATCAAGAACATTACCAGAACCCCAGAAAGCACCCCTTGTGCTCCCTTGCAATCATTAATCCCCACTCTAAGGAAACTTCTACTCTGGCTTCTAACAGCATGGGAGTTTTGTCTGCTTTTGGGTACTAAAGAATGGAACCCTAACATGCTCAGCAAAACAAGCCAGAAGGAAAAAGAAAAATATCGAATGGTTTCACTTACAGGAGGAATACAGGGGAGACAAATAAGAGATCAGGAGGAAAAAAAGTAACACAAAAAACAAAAACAAAAACTAGCAGGCAACCATAAATAAGAGACATTCTGCAGGGGAGAGGGAGCAAGAGGGACCAAAACAGGGAGAAAAGAGCACAAGAGACTATGATGATGGTGCACAGGTGAATTGTTTAAAAAAAAAAAAAAGAAAGAAAGAAAGCAAAAAATAAATAGTAAAAAAAATAAAAATAATGGAACCCCACATTACCGTGCAGATAAGACTGTAACTGGCACCTCACGATCCTCCTTCCTAATCAGCACATCGGGCATCTTTGTGCCTCTGCTCAGAAAGGGGTGGCTATGAGTGTGTGGCTGATGAAGTCGCTGATTTCAAAGTGCATTCCTAAACTACTATGTTTCTAAAGAGTTACACCAGAGAACACTGTCCCTCAAATTACAATACAATTCTAGAAAAGGTCATCTTTATCTCCATTCTTTCTCCAAGTCATCCATTTTAAATTACCAAGTGACCCGGAGGTAGATTCCAGGTTTGCAATTCTCTTCAGAGTCAGGAAAAAGAGAGGAGAAGATAAATCTTCGGCCTGTCAGCAAACCCTGAACTAACAATATCCCTGTTAACCTCATTGGGGAGAAATTTCATTCGTTTATACTCTGCGGAGGAGAGAAGACCTCTGAATTTCAGCCCCTGAAATTAGATTATCTTCTCCGCTGGTGCAACATGGGGCAAGACCAGAGGTAACTTCACTTTGGATTTAGCAGGTGACTAAATGTGGTGCCTGAGGGATGACTTTTGGGTGAGAGCACTCTGAGCAGGGAAGACATATAAAGTGGCACAAAGAAGACTTCAGAAGAAAATGCTTTAAAGGCAATTGATGAAGTTGTTGAGAGTATTGAGACTTGGAAAACTAGTTCCGTGGTATGTATGTCAGGAATCAGTACTATTTATGACCATACAGAAGATATTGGATACCAAAAGGCAAGCAGCATTTTCACTTTCCCATTTTTTCCTTCAGAAAAATTGCTCTGGCTGAAGTCTACCTCACTCCATGTCAGACCCAACAAGACCGAAGGGATAATGATAGCCATGGGGAAGGATTTGAAGAACAAGAGCCCATTTTATCACAGCAGGAGAGATGAAAGCTTCATTCTTGGTCCAGAATAAAATCGTTCTGGCTCTAGAATGGAAGGATTTAATACAAAACATTCACCCAATGGAAAGTCCTTTTATAACATCCATGTGTACATTATGATACCTGACGTCTTGATTAAAGAGTATATCCCATTTATTTCAGGTCATTCGTGGTGGCACAGGACTATTAAAGGAAGCCATGGCAACTACAACGCTTTCAGTCAGTAAACATTTTCTGGGCTGTTACTTCAAAGTTGACACGAATTGAGGTATACTCCCTAGCCTCAGGGAGCCCACCTTCAGGGTGGGAGACAAGCATCACCTGAAGTTTGTTAGAAATAGAGAATCTCCAGCCTTCCTCACTGCTGAATCAGAATCTGCATGAGAACGAGATGCCCAGGTGGTTTCCATGTACATTTAAGTTAAATGACACTTTAACTCAGCTCTTGTCAACCCTGCTTGTACATTAGAATACCCTGCAGAATTTTGAAAAGTCCTGATTCCCAGTGGAGCAGTAAATCACAAGAAGACCCAGGGTCAGAACATTCTAGACACAGGGAATAGTCAGGGCAAAGACCATGAGGGGGGAACAATCTTGGTGTGTTCCAGGAACAGCAAGTAGGGCATTCGAGATTGTGTCATGTTTGCTACTGTGCCAGGGCCAAATCCAGATTTAAGGGGTGGAAAACAGACTCCCCCTCTTGATGGGAGGTTTGGTGAAGTTAACGTGCAAAGGTTGTACATACAGAGATGGGAGGAATCTGTGACCTTTTTTGCAATCAACCATGCTGTTTGTGGCAGAAGAAATGTTCTCTGGAAGTACTTTGCCCGGAGTCCTTCATAAACCTGCTTCCTCACCACACCACCAAGAGACAGCACTTTTCTCCCATTTTCTGTGGTCACTTGCTTTGCCCAAGTTATTGGGCCCACAGAGACATCACAATATTCCGACATACTAAAATCCCAATAAAAAATAACGAGCTTTCCATATCACCCACTGATTTATATGCTATATCCACGCACCAGTTGTTTTTATTTTCAGGGTGACTCATGCATACAAGGAGTAAAATTTTTTTAAATGTACTTGTTTCTCTATGAAAGATATTTTATGGGACAGTTTTACTCAGAGAGCCTGCTTGTGGGCAGTGGCTTTCTGCCCAATAGCAAGACTACAAATTATATTTAGCAAATCAACATGCTATAAGACAGTAACTGACGAAATTAGAAAAATAATGCTTGACTGGTTGTTTATTGCTTGTATTGTATATTTTTCACACATCATTGTGTGTATGTTTAAAGGTCAGGATTATATTTACACTTGACTTGTCTAAAATAAGAAAGCCATAACCAGGAAATTCAACAAGATATTTCCTCTGCATGCTCCGTTTTCTCTCTGGCCAGGTCCTCTGGGATTCGGAAAAGATACAACCTATCATGCATTCTGGGGTATGAGAGCAAGATGGGGTCAAGGAGGTCGCAATTTTCTAATGTTGCAAGCTTCTAAGAACAATTAACTTCTTATTGGCACTGGTCATATTCAATATATTTAAATTTGGAAAGGCCTATTCTTGGCATTCCTTCTTGCTGTAAAGGTCTAGAGTTCTATAAAATAGCTCAGTCAAAAGCAATGTATCTAGTCCAGTCATAAAAAGAATAGAGAAAATCCACCAGGGATCTGTTCCAAATGCTAATCTCCTCTCATAAGTGGCTCTCTAGATAATACTTGAATTCACCCTTCTATCGAAAGCACCCAGGAGAGATGTATTAGCTGCCCTTACAAGTCATCTGTAGGTGCCCCAGATGTGTGTGCATGGAGGCAAGTGTATCTGCCACGCTGCACAGAAGACCAATTGTTTCCTTCAGATGTAAAGTTACAGGAAATCCCAGCCTTGTTCTAAACATGTCCTCCTCATGGGTTAAAATATGTCATTAATGGTATACTACAAGGTTGCCGACCTTTTCCAATAAAGAGCCTGGTAAGTGATCTTGGCTTTGCAGTCCGTCCAACCTCGATCACAAGTACTCAACTCTGCCACTGGGGCGTGACAGCAGCCACAGACACTGAGCACATGGGTGTGGCTGGGTCCAAATAAAAGTGTGTTCGTGAATTCCGAATTCAAAATTGCATGTCAAGAAATACTATTCTTTAAATAAAAAGTTTTGCCATCATCTACAAATGTCCAAAGCATTCTTAGCCCTTAGGCAGTTCAGAAGCCAACTCCAGAGCTAGGGAGTTAATTAATGCAGCAATCATCCGACAAAGGAAGTAGATTCAGACTTGAGCTCTGCAGCTCCATTTTGGCATCTCTATTTTCTCTTACAAATTTCTCTATGAAAGCTAATTTCTCAAAAATGTTTAAGTTATCTGCTCTTACATATAACCACAGAGAAGAACCACTTCTTTGTGCCTCTGTATTTTTTAAGTGACGATAAAAGCCATTTGATAGCAAATTGGTTTTCCCTTTGCACATAATTTTGTGAGTTTAGGTCTTTTCCTTTCTCTTATTCTTTACAAAGCTTCAGATTTCTTTGTCTGAGTGACATGACAATAATCTGTGAATTGGCAACACGAGTAATAAATCACTAAGTTGTGGGACAACACTCGTTCTGATAATGGCAGCTCATTTCTCCATCCCAGAATCAGCAAATTCCATCCTTCAAGACCTTCCATTACGCATCGTGGTCCTAGCTCTGCATTGTCTTTGATTATAGTATATCATAAAGACCTGTGTTCCATCTGATCCTTTTTGATTTTCCAATTTAGATCTCAAGAAGTGAATAAAATCAATGTCAGCATTTTGACAGCGGTAGTTCAGACTTCAGACTTTGTTCAGCATTTTTTTTTTGATAACTTATGTTGCTCTATATTCTGATGATACAGAAAATGTTTCGCGGTGTTTGCATTTATCTCACTGGACTGAATAATTCCATCTGATCCAGAGGAGGCTTGATGCCTCCTGTCCAGATAAAATTGCTCTACCTCCAACTCACTCCAAATGGAGCAAGCAGGTCTAACGAATCTTTTAATGTTATTTTGTCATAGAATATGTTATGCCTTATTTTGGTAAAAATATCATACTGGATTTACTTAGTAGCAGCGTTAAGGTTCTAAATGACTGAACACTAAACTTATGTTGATTTTCTTTCTCCATAGTCAAGGCGAAATGACAGCAATCTATTCTGAGTGGTTAAGGGTTCCCTTGAGGTTCTTCTGCTAAGGTATTACTTATACCCTCCTTCATCCCAGTGTTATATAAACATTTACCACCTAAAAAAGGCATGAATCTATGTTTTCCAATGTAAACCTTTTCCTTCTTCAGGTTACCCAAGAATTCAACTCACTCCGTGGTTGTGGGGACTTACTGGGCACTGAATTTGGCACCAGGTATCAGGAAAGGCACAAATACAAATGGAACACGCCCCATCTGCTGACACTTTCACTTGTCCTGAGCCCAAACACCAGTAACTACTGAATGAACCAGAAAACATGGACTGGTTTTTAGATGGAAAAATTTACATCATGATGCCTCTCGACATCAATTTTACTCACCTCCGTTCTTCATATTGAAGTCCTGCCTACTAGCGTCCACTTTCGTCTGATAAAATGAGGCAGCTTCTTTCTGCTTTGGGGTTCAAACTATGAAGCTTCAACGACTGTGGGGCAAGAAACTGGAGCCTTGTGGCGTTATAACCCAAACGAGCAAACAAACCCATATGGGCTTTTGAGTTCTATCAGGAAGACACAGAGGCCAGAGCACTAGAGTTCCGCACGGAGTTCTCCAGGCTGGGAGTGTTACAGACGCGCCCCACGCCAGCCCACATTATGCAAATGAGGGGGAATTTGGTCAGTACAGTTCTGATTGGTGGAAAGTTTGTCCAGCCAGTGGCTACTCAGTACGCCTGCGTGGTTTGGCCTCGGAGCTGGAGCTTCTGGGCATGCCCCGTGTGGACTTCCTGGGGCCAGACCCCCAGCAGCCTCCTGAGTTTGCCTGATTTTTACCTAGTCTGGAGAGAGCTACCTTTTTTTTTTCTATTTTATATGTCTTGTCCCTATGAAATTGAAAACACTTATTCTCTATATCTACCAAATTTACTCAGTATTCCGGCGGGGGTGGGTGCAAGGAGAGGGATTAAAGGCATTAAAAAAGCATGCTGTTTGAGACGTGACTCCTTTACTATTTTGACTTCCTTTAGTGCAGTTAAAAATGTGCTGATTAATTATCAAAAACAGTAAATCCATTGACTTGTAGAACTAGTGTGAATGAGTTTTGGAAAATAAATCGAATCGATTGTTTGTTTGAATTGACTTCTCTGTTCAAACGATTGGTGCTAAAACCGCGCTAGGGTCAGCGTGGGCACAAACAGGCTACAGGTTAAAGCTGTCCCCAGGAGAGCATCGGTATGGTTGTCAAGGATCCAAGGTAAAAGAAGATAATGGGGTTGAGAATTGAATAAGCAACCAATATTTGGAAGATTTAAGATGTAGTCAGGGCAAGCGGTGGGCCCAAACACAGGTACGGACATCAACCGAAAATTTAAACTAGGGATCCCAAAGGAAGACAGTCTTCAGGATTGTAGGAAAGGAACAATTCAGCAGAGAACCAAATCAATGGTGCAGAAAGACCTGGGTAAAACAAATCAAACGCTTGTCTTCATGCAGAACTTGCTCCTCTCCTCCTCCACCAAACTCTTGAGTGGTTCAAATATGCTGCTGCTCATGAATTCTGTAGACTCCTGTAAAGAGAAAATTAAGAGGATTGTAGTTCCCTGAAGCGGAAGGTGAAGAAAACATTCATTCCTGTCACTTCTTTAGGCCTATGATCAGAAGATTATCGCTGGCTACTTTTTTTAAAGACAGACACCATCATTTAATTAGCCCTCAATTTAACAAGCTAAGCAGTTTACCTATTTGAATTATACTTTAGCTAAGAACGGATCCTAGGGGCCACCCTGGTGGCGCAAGAGGTTAAAGTCTCAGCACTATTAAGCTAACGACAGCCACTGCAGCATGAGTTTGAGCCCCAGCCAGGGAGCTTCCCACATGGCACAGCAGACCTCTCCTGCCTTGCCTGCTGCTCCCCTCAGCAGTGTATTTCAGTAGATCTGCCCATTCTGCTCCCCGTTCTGTCTCTGGTGAACCCTCTCACACACACATCCCCCACCTCTGGCCTACACCCCAGCTCTTGTATGCATAAATAAATATTTTTTAAAAATTTATATTTATAAATACCTTTGAGAATTACACTATATACGAGTATATAGTATAAATCAAGTGCTTCAAGATTTTAGTTCTAACTCTACAAGTAGCTAAATGGCATATGAACTTGAAATAGGTGTGTGTGTGTGTATATATATATATATATGCCATATATATATGGCATATATATATGGCATATATATATATGGCATATATATATGGCATATATATATATATATATATATATATATATATATATATATATATATATATATATGGCACGGATTCTCTTCCTTATAAACTGCCTTAGAAGTCCTCTGATAAAAGGTATTGCTTTGATAAGTGCAGGTGCTTTTGGAACACAGCCCATCGCCACCAGCTCAGCCACAAAGACTTGTATCTACAGATCACAGTGAAATTGGAAAGAGCAGGAGTTGGCCCCTTAGAGGGATCTAATGGACCGGCAGCTGTCAGTTCATTGCTTAAACACTTGCTCTTCCTCAGTGCTGATTTTTCCCCTCCAGAAACTGGCTCAAACCAACATATAACCCTTCTGTATAATCTATATAGACTGTTGGTTTACTGTGGAGCACTTGAAATTGAAAATACAAAAGCTTTCTTTGACTGTTAAAACAAAGCAGCTTCTGACTTGCTCTGAAAATGCACATTGTGGAGATTCTTATCTGGATGGGCCTTTGATTTCCAGCCAAGTTTAGAGGAAGACAGACTAATAATAAAACAGCAAAGCAGTTTGAGTAGTAAATTCACAGAGAGTTTTTCAGAGAATGTGGAAATACAATCCAAAAGAAAATTCTCAAAACAATCCCCAAACTAATAAATTCCACTCCTCCACCTCCTCTGTGAAGGAAATGGAAGCACAAAAAAACAAGCTTCCTTGTATTAATGAGTGGTTTATTTTCTTTCTTTAAAAAAAAATTATTGGCTTTTTCAAATTATTTTTTAAAAATGCATACTGACTGTAGAAAATTGAAGATACCTATCATCCCACCACTCTAAAATAACCATTTTTTTCTATAGACATCGATTTTGTATTTTTTTAATGAAAATTTTATCACCCTGTGTCTAAGTTTTGTCAGAGTAAATAATCTTGAAAAGATTGTGAAGGTCAGTCAGATCTTCAAGAAACATCAGCTGAGAAGGTTAGTTGATGACAACAGTTCTCACTTCTCTAATGCACTTTCTTTCTTGGCTTCTGCCAAGTGTAGTACATCTCGCAGGATCATAAAATTGAGCGAAGCATAAACAAAGTAAGAGAAAGAACAGTGGAGTTAGACATACAGAGAACTGGGACGGCCTTGAATTTCTAACAGATCTTACATGTTAATCAGCAAAAACAACTATGACTTTCTCGCTTCACCCTATTCTACCCCCAAACCAATCTAACTGCAGCTTGCCTGGGTCCCCAAGTGATCGTAATGCAAACAGAAGATGTACTCTAGAAGGAGCAGGCTGGATCCCAATAAAAATTTTATGACAGTTGAGTGCGTGTGAATGTGTATATACGTGTGTGCATATATGAGTGTGCACACACTCATTTGTAACAAGCACCCCAAAATAAATGCTTTTTAGCTTCCTGAAGGGCAATACTAAGTCATTGTGAACTGATTATGAAAAAGGCTATCCCATCTACTAAGTACTAACTAAGCTCTATGCTGGTGATTCTGCTTACTTTATCAGATCACATTTTTTTCCCAGATCACACCATGAAAGCTGCAACCTGCCCCTCCCCCACTCTGTTCCAGCACTCCTGATTGCCCTTGACATACTCTGCTACACACTTTTCTCTCTTAACATAACTTCTCATTTACTTACTCTTTTTGTTATAGTTGTCGTTGTTGTCTCTCTTCCACTGTTGTTCATTGCTATAACTGAAGATCCTAGAATAGTATCTGGCACATGGTAGGGTTTCAATAAATATTTGTTTCATGAACAATTCATCAGTGCATTATTTCATCTTTTCAACAACCCTTTGAGCTGAGCATTATTATCTCCATTTTAGAAGGGCTCGCAAAGGAGATTGCAACATTTGCCCCTGGTCTCCTAACTGGTAAGTAGGAAATTTGATTCTGTTCTTTAAAGACAGTGGGTCCCAGGCCCACGCTATGCCATGAACTGTTTGTTATGGTTGAGCTTTGTGAAATTGAGAGCTAGCGTTTGGAAACGTTTCCAACAGTTTGACATTGCTGCAACATCCAAGAGAGAGTATGTCAGCACACCAGTGGACCTGTCTCGTTGAAGAGAAATGGACCAGCTTACATGCTGTCACACTCATCTGGTAAATTACATGTGGAGCACACTGCACACAAGTTCTGCACAGTAAGACCACATTACATTATGTCGTAGTTTAGGATGACTTTGTCAACGCTAACTTTAAAGAGAGTAAAAATCAGAGATGATTTTGGCCTTTCTTTTCTTGAAATCAAATTTATTAACTTGCTACTCGTTCACTGTTTCTTCTAATAATGTTCTACTTTTGCAATCATTTTAGTTTTAGAGGATAACTTTATTAACTGAATTTTGGCAGTAAATTTTAAGGCTGAATTGTACATTTGGCAAAATAAGTTTCACTGGACTTTTTCGTCAAGAAGACATACACCATTTCTGATTGCAGCAGTAGTGGTAAACTAAATGAGACTCACCAATATGAATCCTGAAAACCAAAGACCTAAAGAGTTTGTACTAATTTTATTCAGAATTTTCCTACAAATAGTGAATTCAATTTTATGGCCCTAACCGACGGTAAAGTACTTAAAACAGAGTATATGCTTTGTGGAGATTTTCTAGGTAAAGATACTGTTAAAATATCAAAATATAAACAATATTTACATACAAAACACAAATAAGTTTAAAATCTCAAAAAAAAAACTTTGAAAGAAAGTATTGAAATAAAAAGTTAACAGAAGCAGCTATTCAATTTTTCACAAATAATAAACATTCATGTTGTGCAAGTTTCTTAGAAAGTAGCCCTTTGGTTTGCTAAGATTAAAAATCCAAATGCAATTGCCAGGACATTAGAAAAAGACACAAGAGAGATGAGTGCTTGGAAATGCTGGTTGAATTGGCAGCAAAGACAGTAGTTCAAGTATCACCTTATAACAGGAATGAGCTTGTTCATGGATGAACAAGTCATAAAAAACCATAAAGCTGGCAAAGTGTTTTCCATTGCAACTTGATATCATTGACAGATAGTTAATACTGCAATTTTGTAGCAGATGTACAATTTCAATATGATGGAAATATTAAGAATTGTTTTTTTAACCTCATTGCTAAAAACACCACTGACGCTGTTCTATAGAAAACTGTAAAGACAAGGGTTTCAGATGATAAAGCATCGTCACTCTCTGTAGTTGAAAGTTTAGGTTTGGTGGAGAAGCAACATTCTGATGGCTCAGCTGCAATTACAAGAAAACATTCTGAGTAGTTGCTCAGATGAAGGTATCACCAGAATGTAAATCAATGCACTTTCCTTCATCAAGAAAATCTTGCTAGGAAAATGTCAGCAGAACTAAACAGTGTGCTTACTGACGTGGTAAAATCTGAGAATTGCATAAAAGCCAATGCATTACATTTCAGATTATTCTCATATTTTGTGATAACAGAGAAGCTGAACATAAACAATGATTATTGCATGCTGGGTATGATGATAATCAATGGGAAAGTTGTGACTCAAATGTTCAAACTACAAAATAAACTCAGTGTTCCTGTAAGATAAGAAACTAGCGTAACCCAACGTTTTAAAGTTATGAATTAGATAAACACTTTAATATCTGTGCAGTATACTTTTAGTATATTTATGCTCTAAGCTCATTGCTTATCCCATGCAAGGACATAGTACATGTTTTCAAAGGTAGATAAGCTCTAAAAACAAAAATTAAAACCGTAGAAGTGTAACCCGGCTGAGTTCAAAGTCCAGTAAAGGTGGTGCCCCCTGGAGGGGGCTTGCTGATGAGAATGAATAGCCCCAGGGAAAATGCTAAGTTTGCAGTTTGGGGTGGAGATTCTGATGAAAAATAAAAAGGACTGAGAGAGAAGGGGAAGTCAGTCGCCATGATGTAGAGAAAGAAGGAGCAGTCGCTAAGATGTAGGAAGAGAATAGGAAGAAAATGTAGCCACGAAGATTGAGAGTTTGGGAATCAGATGCCAGAAGTTTTTGAGCCGCCAGGATACAGATTGAGTGTTTTTGGAATCTTCAGTGACTTTGGGGTCAGCGACTTTGGAGGCTTTGCAAGTAGCCGAGTGACAGAAACTGCTCCCAGTTTCGTCTTTACTGCAGCCAAATGAAGAAGGCAGAGGCCCAAGGCAGGCGCCTTCCTAAAATGTGCAAGTGCAGTCTGTTGGGCCTGTTGGGCCGTCTGGCCGCTGTAGTTGCTGTTTGCAGTGTTGTTGGACTGGTGCTGTGCTGGGGACCACGGCAGTTCCAGGAGCATCTCCAGTTGTGTTCTGTGTCGTCCTCATGAGTTGGAACCTGGCCTACTCTCTGGCTGTTGCGCGTCTGCAGAAGAAGAAAGACGCCATTTTGGAAGCGTGGCCTATTGTTTGGAAGAGGAGATCCACATCAGCAGTGGCGGGAAGACGCCACCTTTGTTACTTTTCTGGGACATAAGGGACTGGACATTGCTTTAAGTAAGGTAAACGGCCATATGTTGACTTAAGTAATTCTTTGTTTTTTCTGTTTGTTAAATAAATCCCACTGTTATTGTTCCCTAAGCCTGAGTAGTCTTGCAATTGTGCACGCAGGTGCAGAAACAAGATAGTGACCAGTAAGCAATTTGGACAGTGCCTTTGGCAACTTTGAAGCCCCATTTTCCCGCTATCAGGATCAAAAGAGTTAGCAAAAATTGTTCCCTAGCATCCACGCACTCATATCTGTTCATATAGACTCAGCTTCCTGCGTCCTCTGTAGCCCCAACGTCCCATCATAGGACCCCAGCCAAAAGAAAGCATGACAGAGTCCTCCAGGCTATGGAGAAGGGCTGATGCCTGAGACCATCTGCTTTTGTGAAATGATAGCTGACACTGGGAATGCAGGTTTACATCCAAAGCCAAATCTCCCTTGTTTACTAAAATGTGGTTTTGTTAGTGAGCAGGGTGAGGGGCACCATGGGACCCCCAAAGTTGCCATCTGCCGCATAAAGACAGAACATACTCGAATGTGTAAGATCTTCAATAGAAAAGAACTTTAATACAATTAGTGTGAAATAGAGAGAAGAGAAAGAATATGGTTTCCAAATAAAGCACCCAAAGTTATCCATCCCCTTGTGGATAAATGCCCAGCCACACAGGGTTGGTCCAAAACAGGGCAGCCGAGGCCCAAAAGCTTGCCACAAGTCTAAGCCACCTTCTGGTGGGGACCCCTAGGAAAGGGGCAGAAGGGGCTGGGCAAGACTGGAAAGAAAAGAGTAAAATCAAAATCAAGGCTGCCATTGTCAGCCTCCCCACGGGGCTCTCACCCATGTCTTTTCCAAGTGTCTCTACATGTCTCTACTCCATGTGTCTCCTTCCATGTCCCCTAAGTCCCTGGTACAAGTCCAAGGCCAAGAAGCAGGCATGGGTTCTTCTTCACATGTCTTCCTGCTCCATGTACTTCCTCCAACCTTCTTTCCACAACTCTCTCAGCTTCTTCCAACCTCCTCTCCATCTTTTTCCTGGTCTTTTCTAGCTTCACCTCTCTACCCAGCTCCACCCTTCCTTAGGGTGGGGCAACAAACCTGGAATCTCCCCTTTCTCTGGGGATTACATAGTTACAATTTTTTAAATTTATTTTCTGCATAGAAGAACTGGGGTGTAGACCAGAGGAGCAGAAGGTGAGATGATTCAACAGAGACAGAGTGGGGAGCAGATCAGGCAGATCAACGGAAATACACTGCTGAGGGGAGCAGCAGAAAAGACAGGAGAGGTCAGCTGTGCCTTATGTGGGTTAGCGCCCTGGCCAGGGATCAAACTCAGGCGCTCAGGCCTTAGCAGTGATAGCACTGAGACTTAACCCCTAGGCCACCAGGGAAAACCCCACAGTTTCAGTTTTACGTGTGGCCTAATTGTGTGTCATTCCACCTGTGAAACTACCAAAGCATCATCTTCTGTCTTCCTCTTTATACATAAATGATTTTTAACGTAATTCAAACTAACAAAATACTTTACTTGTGCTGTCTTGATTCAATTACGCTTTTCATCATTCTTTCTTCGACCTTAAGATTTACTTTTCCCAAATTTCTTTTCCCACATCTGGGATACAAACCATTCTATATGCATACGCATATGCATACGATAAAGGAAATGCGTGTCTGCTTTGATTCTCTAAAACCCAGGGAAGATTTGACCAAATAAATTACTGGGCCATTCAAAAATCCACTTTTCTCACTGCGTATATTCATATGGAAGTGGTAAGAAGTCAATATTAAGGAAGAAAATTTTGTTCACCTTTTTTTCTTGATGAATGTGCTGAACTATTTGGATTCCATTGTATGCATTTTTTTTTTTCATTTTGGGTAGGGTAATCAATCTGCCTAAAATATTCCATTCCTAAGAAAAATGTTCATACATTCACTGAAAGAAAATAAACTAAGAAACTTTGAACTTTGAAAAGGCTAAGACTTTACCAACTATTGCCACCCTCTCTGTTCACTTTTATAGAACAGGTCGAATAAATATTGCCTCTAAGTCCCCTTTGTTTTTGCTATCAAAAATCTCAACACATGCCAATAAGCACCTAACCTTATAAAGAAAAAATGATATTTTTACTACTATACTTTGGAACCTTCAGAAATTCTCACTTCACTTTTGTAACTGAATTCTCTTAACCCTGAGCTTTTTTTTTCTCTTTAAAAATGGTGAATCTTGGTTTGCAGCCTTAATTTCTGTCTCACTCACATATGTAATTTCCATTACCTTCAACAATTCTAAGGCAACTTAATCAATAGAGATAATCCCGGATTTTAAAAGACTATGCTAATTGCTTCAATTTCTTTTATTCACTAAATCCTCCCTTATTTCACCCTTCCTTAAATGAGAATGGTAATTTTTCTTTAGGAATCAATAAACTTTGCCAGTCATTGAAGCTTCCAGAAAAGATTGTCAGGTAAAATTTTTATTTTATCTTAGCTTCTTTCCATATTCATTGATTCCACTAGCTCAAAGACACAAAAACAAGACTGAAAAAAAAGACATACAGCCACCAGAGCACAAAGTAATTAGTTAGCCACCTCTTGTACAAGTGGCTGACCTGTTTGGGGTGGTTAGGAGGTGCTCAGTCAAGCTTTGTTGATTGCTTGATTGATGTTTAAAAGGCAAGTGCCTGAAGGGAAATTCAAAAAATTCCTTATCACTGTATCCTTTCTAACTGTATGAAGTACACGATTTTCTATAAATCACTCTCAAAATAAGTTGTCATTTTCATGTTTCAGAGAAAGGCAATTTGGGCCAGTTCTCTAGCAATTTGTGGTGAAAATTTGACTGATGACAAAACGATTCAATAGCAAATAGCATTCACAAACATTTAGTGGGAAGTAGCTAGGGGCCAGCCACCTTCCTAGGTTAGGTAGAGAACAGACACATAAGGACGCCTAAGGTTGAGTCCTTGAGTTCTAAGAGTATATGTCAAAGTGAGAGGAATTGTATAAATAACCGTGAAATGTGCAGAGTTGTCAAGCAGATGTGTGCAGAGTAGAGGGACATGGAAATCTAACACCAATGGAGGGGAATTGAGTCAAATGGTCAGGAACAAGACCAAAAACTGGAGATGGGGTAGAAAAGATGAACAGAGTTGTCAAGCCAGCTACAGAAATGAAAAATCCTTTGGCACAAACTCCTACAGAAAAAGCTGCCACGGTAGAATGTATCCAGAGGCGCAGATGGCGATGGGGGACCACTACAAGGACTTGCTGGTCTTTACAGAATCAACCCAGTCACACCCTGAAAGTGATTAATCTAACAATAGATGACAATTCCACAAAGGGCTAACCCCTCCCCAAAGGAAGAACACTCTATAAGGATAATTTCTGCACTGGCAAAACACAGCTCCCCTGCCCGCCTGTGGCCATGCAGATGTTTCTTTGCACAAACCTTTCCTTTTGCAAAACTGCAGTGGCAGCATTTCCTGCCTGTTTGTGTCTGTGCAAGCGTCTTCTTCTCCTTTCCTTTTTTTAAATAATAAACCTGCCCTTTTGGATATAACCAAACGTCCTTCCCTCGTGGGGGAACTCTCTGTGTGCCTCTGAAAGGGGAACTCTGGTGAAACTTTTCTCAGAGGTCACCCAAGGACTCTTTCTCTGGACCCAACACCTCCCCAAACCAGCATCAAGATTGACTCTGAAAGTCTTGCAGTTTAGATTGTGGAGGGTTTGTATATTATACATATAGCTCGACTATTGCTGCAATGAATGCTGTATAACAAGCAATCCCCAGAGTCTTCATAGTTTATAATCTGTATTCATATTCTAACTCATAGATGGGTCTGCTGAGATTTGACTTATTTTGGTTGATTTTTTTTCTTCGGACTGCTTGGGTTCAGCTGGGCTTGGTTCCAGGTTGCAAACAAGCTCTGCTCCAGGTATCTCATTCTGGGAACTGTAGCTACCTGAAGGGAGTGTACATTTCTGGGTATGTAATTCTCTTGACAATAACTGAAGCCAGAGAGGGGAATCCTAATCATATGAGCACATTTTAAAATCTGCTCATATCACATCATCCAGAATTTCATTTACCAATGCCAGTCATGTGGGATGGGGAAGTACACTGTGTTTACATTATGGCAGGAATTGCAAAGTTACGGGCAAAGGGCACAGATGTATAATCTATGATTGGGAGAGTGGAGAATAAGGATAATCCAATGTACATGTTTGGGAGTTTTTAATTCATTCTATAAATTAAGAAAAAACAAGAAAGACATTAAGGCATGATGTGATTATTAAGAAATGACATGATTTGATCTAATTTTTGCAAAGTGCACCCTGGTGGCTAGGTGTATAAGAAATGGTGGGGGCTCCACTCTATGACCCCCATCTAAACAAGTTACCTCCCAAAGGTTTTATATTCTGATACCATTTCCTTGGGAGTCAGTGCTTTAACATAGGAATTTGGGGGAGACATAAACACTCAGTCCATAGCAGAAGTGGTCAAATTATGGGCATAATTTGATGGATTTCTGTATGAAATGTAATAAAAATAGTTATCAAAGATACTCCTAGGGTTTTGCCCTGAGCAATTGAGATAATTGTGTGAGTAGTACACTGGGAAATGTTTAACAAAATGCACTCGAAAAAATTCTAAAGCCCCAATTTGTAGCATTTGTTATTCTCCTTAGTGTGAATACTTCCCTCATGACTGATTTCAAGCTATCAAAATGATTTCATTGAGCAGATTTGAGAAGAGACGCTAACTTCTGAACACAGTGCTTTGACGATATATCTTCAATCTAATTAGAAAAAGAACTGCAAAAATTTTTGAACTGCAAATGAGATCTTGATGGGTTTTATTTTGCTTTTCTTGATGGTGTGGGTTTGCAACTCTGAAACTATTTAGTCTATGTCGTAGTACTGAACAAATGAGTAAATATTTCGGCAATATTGGGAACCAGGTTATCTCACTGTTGGAAAAGGGAGATGTAAATATGGATTGAATGAAGACTAGAAAGAATAATTTGATGGTGAATCAGAATGAATTCCAACTCTTTCATAGCTCTATCCATTCTATGGGAAACAAAACACAATAACAAAGAGAGTACCTCACACCAAATTTTTGTTTCTAGATACCATTCCCCACTAAATGGAATCAAGGATCCTTGGATAAATGTTTGATTCCAAGGTTAGGACATAGAATGTATAAGAGGAGCCAGAAAACATCTGTGTGTGCGCGCGTGTGTGCATGTGTGTGTGTGCATGTGTCAGAAGGTAAGGAAGTATTCAGAAAAGTATGGTGGACAACAAAAGTAACAAGTCAACATAACTTCCATGCCCAGTAAAGGAGAAGTAGGGAATAGAGAACAGTGCTCCTGCCAAAATGCTGGTCAAAATATTTTTTTCAGCCTTCTTAAAAGCATCAATTAGGTGTGACTAGAGACTAATTTGAGAGGAAATGCGAAAGTGACAGCAGTATTGGGGTGCTTTGTTCCAGCAGGGACACCATTCATCCTGACCCAAGGCTGACGGAGCAAGTTACACTTTAACACATTCTCAGGGCTTAGGGCACAAAAGTCTAGGGCAGCGACCTTTATAAACAACTCCAGGAATCAACAAAAGCTAGAAGCAAATCTACCATGAACTTGCAGGCCAGCCTCAAGCCATCTAAGTGGATCAGAAAACTTCCTGCCCTAAGACTGGATTGAGTGATTCTAGTACCCCATGCTCCTGGAAGGAACAAAGAAAAGTTTCTGTGAGGGGAAAGAAAAGTTTCTGTGAGGGGAACTATGTTTTCAGATACAATCTGAAGTACACAAGCGGGCCTCCAGTACCTCACCCTCACCTACCTTTCCAACAATCGTTTTTCAATCTTCGCCTTTCCAGGACTCATCTACACTGCCCATCCAGTCTTCATACCCACCACTTCTGCCCACAAAGGTCAAGTTCCTTCACCAAGTCCACCTACTCTGTTATGTCCTGGCCTCCAAGTCAGAATTAACCTGCCCTTATCCTGTTTTTTCATTCATTTGTCCTTTGATTTGAACACTTCCTGATACATGTGTGTTGTCCATGCCCTGCTGTCTTGGGAGTCTCAGGAGAGTCAACATGCTGTCTTGTCCACCCCCATGCTCGCAGCGACACTGACCTTGCACCCTGCGCAGAGTAGGCATCCAGAGACATTGGCTGACTTGAACTGTGACAGCTGGATAAATGTCAGAGATTGTTGGGGGCCTGAGGCTGGGCTGGAGTGCTCCTGGAGGTCAAGGCTGGGCTGATACGTTCCAGTCTCTGTGCTCGAGATAAGAACAGGATAGTCCTGGCGCCAGGTTTAGCACTGGTATACAAGGTCATCATGGCCTGCGCTTTAAATCATTTTTATAGAATGTTGACACGCCTACTGCCTGACCAGCCTTGAATCT